>PVJA010052758.1:0-12235 GCA_004027025.1 Myocastor coypus
AAAAAAAAAAGAATCAGATTGCTTCATAATTTAATTTTCTTGATGCCTTAACAGAATTTGTTGCCCTGTACTTAATATTATACTGCCATTTGCAAAGCTTTTTTCATCATGCAAATTTATCACATGCAAATTTATCACAAATATTACGTAAAAATAGCTAAAGAAAAAAATAACGACCAACTGAATGAAATTAATAATCATTTGGCATAACTATTCATATATGTTTTCATATTTAGTCTTTTTTTTTTTTTTTTTTGGATTTTAGGGAGAGGTGTACTGGATATTTAAGGTCTTAATTCTAGATCAGGTTCATAGTGATCTGCCTGTTTACAGCCTCCCAAGAGCTGAGAGTACAGGCACGTGCCACCATGCCCAGTCTCAATTACCATCTCATCACGCCCCAGCCATGGTGCCAGACTAGCAGGACAGGTCTGGGAATCGAACTCTTGGTCCCTGTGCCATATTTAGTCTTATACTTTAGGAAATGTTCTATATGACAAAAATGGCTCTATTTTTAAAAAATAAAAATTCTATTAGTGACACAGCATTTAAATGGCTTGTTACTATGTTAGAGGATAATGGGTTACTTTTCCAGTGTTTCACAGCCTAACCTAGATTTGCCAATGCTTAAGATATGAAGACTTAATTCCTCAGAAATATCAAATAATTTTCTTCATGTCATTAGTGCTTTGAAGAAGCATATTCCTTTGATACTATTTTATCGCCCTAGATAGCCATATATTGGGCATAATCTATAGTTATTGGTTCTACTTTCCATGTTTGTATTTCAATTCATTACAGGAAGGCTTCCATACACATAGGTCACTCTAGAAAATATAAGTGCTGCTGCGTAACGCATTCATAGTTAAATGAACATAGTTAAATAATTGAATGTCACCTTATTTAACACTTCTGATACATGTAATCCTTCACAAGCTTTTACGTTTAGTTGCCTTGCACCTTTATATCCTTCTCCTCCAAGGCTAATTTATGTCATTGCTCTCTTTTCTTTCTTTAGGCACTTCCTGTCCTCAGAATTATGCTTTCCTCTAGAGTTGCAATATATTCTTCTAAACTCTATAGAGATGTCAGAGTTCTTTCACAATTTCAATATTGTATTAAAATTCAATTTTTCGGGCCAGCCAAATAGCTCAGTGGATTAAAGCAACTACAAACAGGCTCAGGGGCCGGAGCTTTGGTACCTGAGCCTGCTGTGTGAGCCTCGCCCCCAGCCTCGCCCCCAGAGAGTGCTGAGAGACAATTGAGACTGGATGTGGTGGTACATGCCTGTAATCCCAGCTCTTGGGAGGCTGTAAACAGGTGATCACTATGAGTTTGATCTAGTAGTGAGACCTGAACACCTTGTAGGTCCTTCCCTAAAAGAACATAGAATTCATTTTTTCTTTTTGTTACTTTAAAATAAAATGGTAGGAAATTATCAATGGTTATTATATTGCACATTATTACCTTCACAGTAGTTGCTAAGAAGATAAGTTATAGGCATGCAAAATTGATCAAACAAACACCACATGCCATATTATGGCCGCTTTCTTTGTTTGTTTCTTTCTTTTTTTTTTTGTCTGTTTGAGACAGGGTCTCGCTGTGCAGTTCAGGCTGACCTTAAGCTCACTTTTGTAGCCCGGGCTGGTCTCGAATTCGCACCAATACTCCTGCCTCAGCCTCCCACGTGCTAAGATTATAGGCATGCGGCACCACGCCTGGTATGGCCACTTTCTGAAACAGTTTGGCAAGTTCTCTTTCTTCACTTGATCTTAGCCAAAAGGCTGAGAAGCGATAAGTTCTCTTTTTTGAATGTCTTTAGTCACACAGTTGTGACTCCCTTCAGTGGTTCTCAACCTTTCTAATGCTGTGAACCCGCAATACAGTTCCTCATGTTGTGTTGACCCCAAACCAAAAAATAATTTTGGTAGCTACTTCAAAACTGTAATTTTGCTACAGTTATGATTCAGAATGCAATAAATAACATTTTCCGATGGTTTTAGGCGACCCACCTCTCCCCCGCGATCACGAAGCACAGGTTGAGAACCCCAGCAACTGAATTGACTTAGAACATTTCCCTTTCCTGGTCATTTTGACCCTCGGGAAGGGTCAAATTTGCGTGATGGCAAATTCCATTATTAAAGTAATCAGAGTGCTGGCCTAATAGCTCAGCAGACCAAAGTGCCTGCCTAGGCAGAGTGCAGTGCCTGGGGATCCATCCCTGGGGTGCCCTTCTGACCCCGGAAGGCAAACTGAAATGGTGTTTGTTTCTGGGCAAGGTGGCACACACCTGTAATCCCAGTGCTTAGGAAGCTGTAAAGAGGAGGATCACTACAAATCCAATCTTTGTAGTGAGAACCTGTAGACCCTGTAGGCACTGTTCTGAATACAAAATATAAAATAAAGTAAAATACAGGCTAGGGAGATAGCTCAGTGGAGTAAGTGCTTGCTTGACAAGAATAGGGTCTTGAGTTCCATCTCTGGTACCACAAAATAAAATAAATTAATCAGGGACATGCTATAGTAATTTTACAATCCTTTCCATTGAAGGCATATAGTAACTTCCATTACATGTTTAATAAACATCTCAGATAGACACTCAAAATGAGGACATCCCCATCTGCTTAAAGAAATGACAAAGAGGCTTTCATCAACAGCCTCCAACATTGCCAGTTTCACTAGTAACCCAAAGTAATTGTGGAACATTGGACTATGTATATAACTACTTCCTCTCAGTTCAAAGAGAAAAAATTTTTTCGTTTTTTTCTTTCTTTACCAATATAGATTAGAAAATGTGTCATATCCACACCCTGTGCTCTGTATAACTATTATGAGGACATTATGCAATGTGTCAATTATTGCGAATGTACTATGTTTCGAAACTTTCATATTGTTATTTCTCATTAAAAGTAATTTAGAAAAATGAAAAATTAAAAAATTAAAGAAATTACAAGGACTGTGGATTAAGTGTGGCTGAGGAAGATTCATGACATTGTGTTTTATACTGTATTATTTTAATTAAACAGCATTATTCAATCATATTCTGTGTTTCTGTGATAATTATGAATATTATTTATTTTTATTTTTTTATTTTTTTTTTGTTTTGTTTTGTTTTTTTGTCTTTTTGAGACAGGGTCTCGCTATGCAGTTGAGGCTGGTCCTGAGCTCCCTTTTGTAGCCCAGGCTGGTCTCAAACTCGCACCAATCCTCCTGCCTCAGCCTCCCGAGTGCTGGGATTACAGGCGTGAGCCACCACGCCCGGCTATGAATATTATTTAGATAGCATTGTTTTCTATTTATCTCTGTAAAATTTGTTTTTAATCCATATATTATTGGATTGAAATGAATTTTACCACTGAAGTTAATTTTGCTGGAGAACAGGTTTCCTCAATATGTGAGTATTTTGTATATTGCCTGTGTTGATATTAAGATGCTGATTACTAAGTTTTTGGTGCAATGTTCCTAGTTTTGTATACATTTAAGGATGAAACTGATAAGTCATAACATGCACTTATTAAGTTTTAGAAAATTCTGAATGGTTTTATAGAGTTTTAGGAAGTTACACTCTTACTACAGCAGTTTCAGGCAGTCTCCATTTCTGACAAAATGTGTTAAATCCTTTTATGTTGCCATACTTTAAAAAAAAAAAATATATATATATATATATATGTATGTATATATATATACAGAGTCTCACTGAGACTCATATTGATCCTCCTGCATCATTCTCCCCAGGTCTGGGATTGCAGGCGTGCACTAACTCACCCACTTTCGGTGGCCAGCACGGCCACCGGCTTGTGCTACTGGGGATAGAACCCAGGTCTTCCACTTGCAAGGTAGGTGTTTAGACTGCCAAGCTATCTCCCTAATCCTTTATTTCTGTTCTGAAATGTTTGAAGCATCAAATATAAGTGCAGTTTCATTTTATAGCCATGTAGTTAATTGTGAATATGACCACCTTTTCATTTGTTTACTGTATATGTACTTTTACTCCTTTGAAGATTATACTAAATTGTGAAAAATTTATTTACCAAATAAAATGAGATTTTCCTTTAATATTCTTCAGCTAAAATTTTATTTTTTGGTATCTGTGAATAGTATATTAATATATAATTACATGAATTTATTGCTGACACTTGTCTGATGGTTATTAATTGTATTAATTTATCAATCATACAAATGTTTTACATGGAATTTCCATCATTTTATATTATTTCTACCAAAATCATTTTAATACCATGCTATGAAATTATTCATGCTAAGAGAATATCATAGCAGAATAATGTTGGATTTGTTTACTATAATTTGATTTTAAGAGTATTTTGGAACATAATATGAAACTGTCAGCAACATCTAAAACTTTAAATTGACTCATACAAAGTAAAATGCCAGGCTACCTTTATGTAAACATAAGCAGTGCACAATTTTGCTACTATTGTTTTTATTTTAGTAAGTTTTTATTGTTGTTACTTTAAGTGACTCATAAGGCCTGTAAAGCCATGTGTTTGAGGACATTTTTCCTTTTGCAATTCACTTTCTGCTATATGTTGCATAAGATTATTAGTGACACAAACCACTTTCAGAAGATTTGTTCTGAAATCTACAGTAAATGAATCAATGAGTCAGAGAGTGAAGGAATCCATGAATGAGTAGCATACATATGGAAATATAATTTGGTAATTTATGAAGTTTTACTTGCAACATAGTTATTGAATTTCTTTTGTAACCTTAATCAGCTTTTACAGTCATGGCATCCATTACTTCCTGCAAAGCTATTCCATCTGTCCTCTTTTAAAGTCACTCTAATAAGATGAATTTTTTCTTTTAAATCATATGACCTAAAAAATACTTCAGCAGGAAGGACAGCACACATTTCCATAGGAGGATGTTTTCAAATTAGAATCAATTTACATAAATACTATACCTAAGTGCAGGCACCTTTTGGACTTGCTGTCATTAACTGCCAAAGTGGCTATTTGGAGCAGATGATGCTATCCAAAATGTAATGTAATGATAGCTTTTCAGATCTTTCCTGTGGATATTGTTCCTATTTCAATTAGTAGCACTGCAAATCCATGTCTGATATATTTTAAAAGAAAGAACAATAAATTCACACTCAAACTATATATTGTTTCATTTCCAACAAAAGAGCACAGTGCTCCTAGAAGTGTTTGTAATGGATGCTAACTCCAAACTGAACGATTACTCAGAAACCGTGGTGCTTCCTCCTCAGTGTCCAGAAGTTATTTATCATTGGGTTCACTTTGACAACTGAGCTAAATCTCATCATGATCTTGCTAAAGCACCAAGGACAAGAAAAGCCTATCCTTCAAACTTCCATAGAAACATTACTCTGTCTTATTTGCAAACTAAGCTGTTGTTGGTTAATTTCATTGAAAAAGAGAATAATCCAGAAACCAGGATAGCAAGCTTCCTACCTTGCTGAGCTTCCTAAATGATTCAGGGCAGTGCTCTAGGAAGTTGAAATGAGTGCGTATTTTCAGCTGGAAGAAATAGCATGGATTTCAAGGGGAAGCTAGGAGTAAATATTTCAGGAAGTCTCCCATTTCTCTGTGTGCCTTTCCATACGTTGGTATAAAAATTTATATTTTACCTTATGCATATGTCTGGATTAGGTGTGTAAGCAAAGATTTGGTGTACCATAATCTGAAGAAAGCTACTGCCAGTGTGTCATATCAATTTATCCCATCTTTTTTATTAACTTTGATAAAATTTAAATAAAACTTCAAATATATAAATTAAAGTTAGCTTACTGGAATACTTTAATGACTTATTTTAAAACATTAGATAACAATTTATCTTACTACTATTTTCAAATAATGACATAATGTTTCTTATAGAATTTCTTACAAAATTACTTTCTGGTGATAATATAGAGGTATTTGTTTCGATAAAGGCATGGAGAAAGTGCGTTTCTAGTAAATCATGACTCATGAAATTTTTCTATAGTTATCTCTTTAATAATTAGATTTAAATTTAGTTTGTATTTCTAAATGGCAGTAAGAAAAGACTTGTTCTTTTCTGAAATTCATACTTGAGTTATACTACCCTTCAGGTGCAGAGCTAGGTTAGGAGAGAGTTCAGTTTCATAAGTAAAACATAAAAGATTCACGCAAAATATCAGAGAATATTTACTAGTATAAAGCATTAAGAAAATTTAAAATTTGCAAAAGACATTAAAGTTTCAAGTTGAGAATGGAATTATTAGATTGATGTAGGGAAGAAAAACGAATGATATGGTGGTTGTAATTTACCCAGTGAACTCAGAGAGAGGAATGGGAATAATTCTAAATCAAGATGAAGAGATAAAGAAGCCAAGAGAAAGGGAGGATATTATCAAATTTATATAGGAAAGAATAATAAGAGCTGAACTATAATAATACCAGTTTCATATACTCACACATATACAAAAATAAAGGGTAAAGGAGAGCTTGGAAGTAGGGAAGATTTCAACTTACTCTGAAACAGTCATTATTTCAAAGATTTCTTATTAAATATGTGGATTTATTTCATTTATAATTCTAGTTTCTCTAGGTCCAGTAAAAGTAAAGTATTGTGCAAGTAACTGTTTTACTCTTCTTTGGAAGAGAGAATCTTTTTGTCTATACCTTTTACTCTGAGGAACTACTGTGAAGATAATTATCTACAATATATTAACTACTGTCATTCTCTTATATTATTTTTCTATTTTTTTTCATAAGATTGAACAGGGAAAACAAAGCTAACTAACTGAAATGGTGAAGACAATAGATTTCATGTAAACATCGAAAGACGATTATTTTAACGAAGTATGAAAAGTATTAAAGGAGTCAATCTTTAGTAGAAGCAAAGAATTTCATTTTGTGCAAGTAGTCACACTTTACCTTAAAATACAGTGCAGAAAATAGAAATTACTATACTAGAGACAGCTCTGCCCTCGTCTTTATCATTTATTGCTGATATTTGTAAATAATTTCTAATCCTCTGGTTTTACAGCCTTAGGAGAAAGAAGGTAATCAAAGCAGACAAAGAAAAATGAAGCAGTGTTTGTTGGGATGTGTTTTCTGAGTCTTGCCATTCTGGAAGTTTCTCATTTACCAAACTGTTGAATGTAGTGTTCTTGGGGAAGAATTAGATTTTCCTGTTTCAGTAAGGGGAATTGGTTACAGTCCCAGTGCTAGGGTTTTATCACTGAGATGGATTCTCATTTAACAAATCAACTTTTATAGTCATTTTTTAATGTTCAGTCCTACACTTCAATTAAAACCATCAGAGAAGGATTTTTAATTTTTACAAAGTAAAAATTATTTTTCTGAGTAAATGTTTAAATGAAGTTAGTACTGAAAATTTTGATATTTTCTAAAATTTTCAATTTTTGATTTACTTGATATTTTCTCCTCTATTGCAGAACTTATGCAGATTTGTGAATATGAATTAGCTTACAGTGGAAGAAAATTAGTAAATAGTGAACAAGGAAAGAAAATGAGCATTTCAAATTTAATTTCTAAAAATAATTCCTTTGAACGTCTTGGGAAAAGCTAATCCACCTGGTGTAGTACAGCCGACCAACTGCTTAATCAATGAGGCCATTCTCACTTTCATGTATGAACATCATTAACACATACCTCAATGCCTCTTCTTCTTTTCCCCCTGATGCTTCTGCTCTTCCTCCTTTCCCTTTCCTTCTTCCCCTCCTTATTCCCCTATAGAAAGGGGGCAAGTTGCACTATGTCCTCAAGTTTGCGATGTGCCTGGCTCAGTTTGTCTATTCTGTCTGGTGACATTATAAACTCCTATTAAGCATTCACTGTGCCTATAGAAAATACTACTCAGAAGGAGATGACAGTAATATATGACAGTTCTTCTAACCTCTATCAGACACTTTTTATGACTTTGCCAGTCTCAACAAATAGCAACATTATCTTCTGAGTTACTCAGAACAAAGAAAGTTATTCTTTAGAACTGACAATCTTTCCCCCCCCAAAAAAAATTCAGGAAGAATCTCATGTAACCTTTAAATGTTTATTTTCTATTTCAATAATACGGACCACTATTCTTTATTTAAACAATGCTCTACCAATGAGTTAAGTTAGTTAAATTAAAATGCACAATAAGAATTGAGCTTTGCAACAAGAAAATAACCATGCATATATACCTATTCTGTCTGTGTCTATCTATCATCTATCATTCATCACTTATCATCTATTCCTGTGTGATTATAATAAGCACATAGTTTTCAGAAACCAGTCACTTTGACTTTGGCCTTTGATTTCAGTCTAAATGATTATCCTTTCCCTCACGTTTTGGTCTAACCTCATTGGCCTTCAAAGATTTCACAAAGTGTAGTGCATGCTGCTCTCAAATCGCCTTGGAAAGTAGTATTTGATTTTATCTTGTTGCATTTGAAATTACTATTTGGCTTTTATCTGTGATAGCTTTTCTCAGTCTTATCTGGTGTGATCAAAATGTACCTTTTCAACAAGTCTTTCTTTTCTGTCCTTCATAAAATTGCACTTCTCATTGTCCTGTGCTGGGTCTATCTATACCTATCAGCTCATTACACTTGCTTATATTTATTGACAGCTATCCCCAGTGGCTTATATATATACTAAAAATGCTTGATTGTATTGCCAATATTTCAAGTGCTATCAGGTGTACAGTGAAGACTAACCCAATAAATGTATGTACAATAAATTATTGAATGAATACATACATTTATCTTTTATTAATACTTGTATTTTTAATTTTCTCAGCATTTCTGGAAATCCCTATCATATAAATATTGTAATAATATTTATTATTTTTTGTTTACTAGATTTTATTGAAAGATTTTTATTAGTACAGATTTGCCATACGTAATTACATTTATCATAGGAATTTGTACCTTATTTAATGTCTTAATTCTTGCTTTTTATTTCCCTCCACACCCTTTAACCTTTTGTCTGCAGTCAGTTTACAAAAGTTCTGTTCTCAGTGTCCCACTGTCTTTTATAGATTCTTTCCCATCTTCCCATCCCTTGGTCCGCTTCCCTTTTGAACATGTTCTTTGTATTTTTCAATAGTTATTCTCTTTTGTTCCTTATTTGTCCTTTATGTTTTTCATACAAGAGAAGCAAAGCAATATTTAAATTATGTGGCTGCTTTATTGCATTTAATTTTGTAGTCTCAAGGTGCACCATCTAGCCAAAAATGACTCTGATTTATCTTTTTCATGGCATAATAGTGTGCCTTGCATACGAAAATCATCTTTACTTTATCTATTCATCTGTTGATGGGCCTATAGGCTATTTCCAAAGTTTAGCTATTAGAAATGGTGTTACTGGGGCCCAGCGGGATGGCTCAGTGGTCTAAAGCGCCTGCTTGGGAAAGCTTGGGTGGATTCAGGGACCGAGGTTCGATCCCCGGCACCACATGTTGTGCCAGCCCTGTCCTCGGGGTGGGCTGAGCCGGCCATAAAAATGAGTGAATAAACAAAGGTTCTGAAACAAGAAATAAATAAATAAATAAATAAATAAATAAATAAATAAATAATTAAATAGAAATGGTGTTACTATAAAGATAGGTATGAATATATCACTATGCTGTGATGCTATTAAGACTTCTGTGAACATATCTAGAAGAAAGATAGCTATGTTAAACAAAGCCCTTAGTTTGAGGTTTTTGAGAACTCTCCATAAGACTTTCAACAGTGGTCATGCCAGTTGCCACTCACACCAAAAATAGAGGAAACTTCTTTTTCTCCATAGTCTCATCAGCATTTGCTACTGGTTCATGATAACAGCCATTCTTTCTGAAGTGAGATGAAATCCTGGCATTGTTTTAACTTGGAATTTTGAATGACTAATGATGTAGAATATTTTTCATATACTTATCTGATGTTTATATTCTTGATGTGACAAATGTCTATTCATTTTAGATGCTCAGTTTTGAATTGGATCTTGAAGTTGGGAGGTGTAATTTAAAAAAATACTTTGAATATTTTAAATATTAGCCTTTTGTCTGAGGAGTAGTTGGACGTTTTACTCCCTCTCTTTATTCTGTTGGTGGTTTCTTTGACTGTAACAAAGCTTTTCAATTTGATGTTTTCCAAGTTGTATTGCTGGTATAGGTGGATTTTTGTTGATAAAATATTTGCCTGTAACTATGTCTTCAAGAGTTTTATGTATTCTATCTTCCAAAAACTAAATGTTTTTCTTATTATATTGTCATTACTTTTAATAAGAAATAACAATATGATAGTTTTAAAACACGTTAGTAGTACTTTTGCAATAATTGACACATTGCATATTGTGGTCCTCATAGTAGTTATACACAGCACAGGGTGTAGACATGGCAAATTTTCTTATCGATATTGATAAGGAAAGGAAAAAAAGAAAACAAATTCTTCTCTTTGAACTGAGAGGATGTAGTTGTATACATAGTCGAGTGGTCCATAATTACATTGGGTTACCGGTCAAACTGTCTTATTATATTTTTGGATCCATTTTAATTTTTGTTTAGTGCATGGTTAGAGATATAATTCTACTTTTAGTATTTAGCATGTGAAAGGCAATTTTACTACCATCATTTATATAAGAGGCTATCTCACTTCCATTGAAAGTGGTTGGCCCATTTTTAAAGATAAGGTTGCTGAGTGTTCTTAGACTTGTTTTTGCATCTGCTGTGTCTTTGACCCTTAATTCTACTTCTTTACCTGTGCTATGCTGATTTTATCACTGTAACTTTGTAGTGTAACTTAAAATATAGGATTGTGAAATTAGCCTTCCTGCCTGGAAATTATTTTTTGGTCTGCTACATCTAATTTGGTTTCATATGAATTTGACGACTGTTATCTCTAGTTTTATGAGGTGTGGCATTAGCATTTTGACTGGAATTTCAACAAATCTGTATACCAGTTTTAGAAGTATGGCTATTTTCGTCATATGGGTTTTGCTTATTCAAAAACAGGGAATATCTTCCCATATTCTGATATCTAATTTAATCTCTTCTTTTATAGTACTATGGTTTTTCCATGTACAGTTCCAATCACTGCCTACTTTAGATTGATTTCTAAGTATTTCACTTTATATGCTACTGTGAAATGTGTTATTTTCTGTATTTCTCTTGCAGTGAGTTTGTTTTTTGTAGGAAGGAATGCTTTTGATTTTTTGATCACTGAATTCATCCCACCATGTATCAAATTTGGTTATTAATTCTAAGAATTTATTGCTGTAATTGGAGGGTTTTCTATGTGGAGTATTATGTTTTTTGTAAATAACAATTTAACTTCTTCCTTTCCAGTGGTTATTTCTTGTAGTCCCTTCTCTTCTCTAATTTCTCTGGCTAACATTCCTAGAATTATATATAACAGGAGTGGTGGCAGTGATTATCTTTGTCTTATTCCAGATTTTTGAGTGAAAGCTTTCAGTTAATTTAAAATGTTTTTGTTTGATGTTTTCTCCATATCTTGTTTTATTTTACCCTTGATTCCACTAAAGTGATGTATTACATTTTTTTATTTGTTGATGTGAAATTGTTCCTGCATCCTTGACATGAGTCATATTTATTCAAGGTGTATTATCTTTCTGATAGTCTACTGTTTGCCAGTATTTTATTACATATGTTTGCATCTGTGTTCATTAAGGAGGCTGGCTTGTAGTTTTCTTTATGGTGGGCCTTCTCTGACGTTTGTATCAGGGTAATGCTTGCTTATTGGGAATTATTGGAAATATTTGTATAACACAAAAATTCATTTTTAAATTCTTCTTTTCCTTGATATCTAAAAGTCTAAATATATTATTGACACTATACAATTTTTGAAGCAAGCAGGAGCAAACTAAGATTTTAAAATAGAAATGTAGGGGATACATTTTTGGAGCTGCTGCTTTCCCTTCAATTTCCTTACAGGCATTGCACGGCAGAGGCAGCACATCTTCAAAGTTCTTCTTGAACTCAATAGCTAACCTGCCAGGATCCAGCCTTTTCTTTGTTTTAAACTTGTTTAATTTCATTGACTGATACTGGATTGTTTGCAATTTTTATGTACTCTTGATTTGGTTTTTTTTTTTCAATTTTTTTTTATTGTTTAAATTTAACAATGGTTATATTACATATTTTCATCATCAGATCAGTTTAGATTAATACATATAGGTATATAAGATTGATCAAACAATTAAACATTAACCTTTCTAAATCCACATTACTTTTTTTTTTCTTTTCCCCTTTCTTTTCTTTGAAAGTTGACATATTGCATATT
>PVJA010052759.1:0-12275 GCA_004027025.1 Myocastor coypus
GTGTGTGTGTGTGTGTGAAATGCAAGCTTCATTTACATTTCTAATCAAAATATTAATTTCAAGGGCTGGAGATAGCTCAGAGGTTATGTGAGTGCTTCGCCTGTGTGAAGGGCCTGGTTCGGTCTCTAAGATTACCTCTAAAAGGCATTAATATCGAGCTATCAGGATTGAAAGAGCTATTTCAATCTAAAATACTGAAAAAAGCCTATTTTTAATTTTCTCTTTTCAGTGGATATGAAAATCAGCAATTTATTTTATTTAACACAAAAAGCTAACATTAAATTTTAAAAATCTAATCTGTGTGGACAAACATTTTAAATACAGAGTTCACTCCATCTGCAAATACAGTAGCATCTCTTCTTTTTTTTTAAAGAATTTTTTATTTTATTTATTTATTTTTTTCTTGTTTCAGAACCTTTGTTTGTTTATTCACTCATTTTTATGGCTGGCTCAGCCCACCGCAAGGGCAGGGCTGGCGCAGCATGTGGTGCCGGGGATGGAACCGTGGTCCCTGAAGCCGCCCAAGCTTTCCCAAGCAGGCGCTTTAGACCACTGAGCCATCCCACCAGGCCCAGTAGCATCTCTTCTAACATGCTCTTGTGCACAGGCAATCCTCTCCAGTACCTAGGCACACTCAGCATTCTGAGTTATCATGTTATAGCACCTATCTAATACTCTAGCCAACGTACAAGTAATCCATTTAATCTGGTATTCTGCAGTAAATAGCATGAGATTCATGTGACACTATTCCAAATTTGTCTGCTTTAACACAGAAAATTAGTTCCACTTAGTTGAATATCAATGACCTATTCAACAGAGAATGCAGTGGTGCTCCAATCATCTGTGTACTGTTATTTATAATACATTTATCTTCTCTTGAAAATATTTAAGCAATATGAGAAAGGAAAAGGGAAAAAAAAAGTCTTCAAAGTTACACTGTGAATAGCTCCACATCAGACAAATGAGGAAATTGTTAGACCTTAGCAGGAACTCCAGATATTTTCAGAAGTATTTAGCTAGTCTTCAGGCCTGAAGACGACCTGCTGTGAGCAGGTGGATAGAAAAAATCATGCCACACAAAGAAACAGGCCCATAGCAGTTCGTGGGCTCTGCTTGCAAATGTTCCAACAACGTGACTGTGCAAAATGAAAATGTACTCTGTAAAATGCTAACAAGAAACCATATATTAAATCCCAGCAGACAAGTTACATTGTAAAAAATAGAAAACCATTTATCTTGTTCAAAGTTAAATTGAAGAGCCTCTTTCAACTTTCAAAGTTAAAAAAAAAAAAAAAAAAGAAAGAAAAAAAAAAAAGAAATTACTTCATAGGACTAGAGCATACCATAGTATTAGTAATAACAAAAATTTTGTTGATCCTGTCTGTTTCCACTAGAAAGATGCTAGAGTGCATGAAGAAAACAGAGCAAATACTACACAAATGGCACACAACAAATCTTTGTTTTCTTTCATCAGTTTAATTATATATTACCAGTAGGAAAGTATTCTACTTTTTAAAAACAGCTCTGAAATTAGTTCACTTTTTAAAAATACCTCAAATAAGCTGGTCGTGGTGGCACACCCCTATGATCCCAGCACTTGGGAGGCTGAGGCAGGAGGATCGGTGCAAGTTCGAGACCAACCTGGGCGACAAAATTAAGCTCAAGGCCAGCCTGAACTGCACAGTGAGACCTGTCTCAAAAAGATGAAAAAACAAGCCGGGCGTGGTGGCACACGCCTGTAATCCCAGCACTCGGGAGGCTGAGGCAGGAGGATCAATGTGAGTTCGAGACCAGCCTGGGCTACAAAAAAAAGTGAGCTTAAGGCCAGCCTGAACTGCATAGTGAGACCCTGTCTCAAAAAGCAAAAAAACAAACAAACAAACAAACATTTGTTAATCTTCTAAATTAAAATTAGTAAAGTTGGTTAATTAGGTGATAAATGTATCTTCTGTTTGATGAATTCATTTGCTTAAAAATAAATTCCATTTATTTGGTTATTTATTCCTCAATTCACTAATTCCATGAATCCATTATTAAATAATAAATACAAAACTATGACTGATATATGGGAAAATTCTTAAAAAGTGAGTATGCTATTTCCACCTAAAGTATTCTCTCATTTACAGAATCCACTCCCAGGCTGAGACATCTATACCAGTAATACCAGCAACCTGTGGCTGCTGGAAACTGAAATGTGACTAGTATGTTGGATTATTTTGTTTTCAGTAAATGACCGTTTCAGTTGTTTGCTGCTTGCTTGCTTAGCAACCCTGAGGAGTGGATCTAGAGCCTACACTGTCACCCCAGTCCCCTCCTCTTCTCAAAAAAATTTTTGGAGACAGGGTTTTATTGAATTGCCCACACTGGCTTCAACTTGCAATCCTCCTGACTCAGCCTACCAGAGTGCCAGGATTAATGCATGTGCTACACCAACTGGTTTTACTTTAATTAAACACTGAAATAAGGTAATATATTTTTCCATTAAGCTAAGCACAACTGCATTAACTGTTGCATTTTTTAAGATACTGTGGTATTGTCAATTGTGAATTTCATCTATAATCCCACGTACTTGGAAGGCCGAGCTGAGAGACAGTAAAATTTGAGGTCAGCAGGGGCAATTTAACAATACTGTGTCCCCAAAATATAACTAAACAAACAAAATAAAAAGTAAAATAATTCCAAGGACAGGGATCAAAACCAGAGTTTTATGATTGCTAGGCAAATTCTCTGTCACTGTACTATATCCCTAGCCCCAAATAATACCAATTTTTAAAGAGCTAGGGATGTAACTCAGTAGCAGAATGCTTGCCTACCATGTGAGATGGCCCTGGGTCAGCCCCAGCGTTATTAAAAAGAAGGAAGGAGAGGGAGGGAAAAGAAAACAAAAGAAAAAGGAAGGGAAAGATGGAGGGAGGAAGGAAGAAAGAAGAAAACAAAAGAACAGATGTTACTGTACTAGACCAGACTTGTGTGTGTGTGTGTGTGTGTGTGTGTGTGTGTGTGTGTGTGTGTGTTTGTTTCTGGTGTCCTTTTTTTTTTTCCATATTGTTTCATGGTAAATCATTAGTTTAAACAGAATTTATCAGTAAGGTGTTAATTTCATTATCTCTTTTTAAAATACAGCAATTATTAGGAAACTGACAATCCCATGTATGGGTCGTATATCTACTAGAAAAGGTCATTTTATTCCAGTGTTTAAAGCAGGTAATTTGTACACCCGGGCAGACAAGCTGAGCCAGCCACCAAGACTGAAAACAGGATCACTATGAGTCCAAGCTGCATAGTGGGACCCTGTACCAAATACAGAGACAGACAGACAGACAGACAAACAGACAGAGACAGAGGCAGAGAGACAGAGACAGAGACAGAGACAGAGACAGAGAAAGAGAAAGAGACAGAGACAGAGAGGGAGACAGAGAGACAGAGGGGGGGAGAGAGACAGAGACAGAGAGAGAGGGAGAAAGAGAGACAGAGACAGAGAGAGAGAGAGACAGAAACAGAGATAGAGACAGAGACAGAGACAGAGAGAGGGAGAGAGAGACAGAGACAGAGAGAGAGAGAGAGAGGGAGACAGACACAGAGAGAGGGAGAAAGAGACAGACAGACAGAGAGAGAGACAGAGAGAGAAAGAGAGAGACAAAGAGGGGGGAGGGAAGCTAATTTGGAAGTATCAATCTATCTTTGCACAAAAGGGAAACATAACAAATGAGTATGAGCGTTAGGGCCTTAGCACATGAACACATACTTAGCCAACATCATTACTGACAGACTACATCTGGCAAAAAACACACTATAAAAACAAATAAATATGAAATAACTACCAGTTTATCTTCAATGAATCATAATATTTACAGAAATATTGGTTTAATTATTAGACTAAGGAACAGAAAAAAATAAGAGCATTAGCAAGGATCTCTATGTTCCAGCGTTTTCAATGTCTGTGCCCCTTGTTTTTTATTATAAATTATTTCATTTCAAACTCTATGACTTTGACCACCCCACCCCCAGCCTTTCAGATCACCACTGGCTCTACACTGGGGGTTATCAGCAACAACTAGGGGGTTTTCCAAGCATACAATTTTCTTTAAATCAGAAAAGGAAAAGCAACATAAAGAGAAAGTGAATATAATAAAGACTGAAGCTGACTTAACTGTGTAAAGAATAATGAGTGATGCCAGGTGAGAGGGAGCAGAAACATGTGCATAATCTCTGAGAACGCGGAAACAGAACATCTGGCAGCAGGCCCTGTCTATAGCTGTGGACGGCCTGTATGCTCCTCTCCGCAGGTGGTGCTGTTGGCCTAAAACAGCTCAGGTGCTGCCTGCTGTAAATGAAGCCAAATGGTGCCCGATAATCAAGGAGCATCTGTGGGCAGGTCCTCCGCACCCTCCTGTTCATCTCTACTCTCAAAGAAACTGTGGAGATTCTGAACCCACAGTGCTCCACTAACCAATGAGATAAGCACGAGGCCAGTGCTGGAGGTCCAGACCTAAACACAACTGATAAATCAGTTAAGATGGCTATTTTAGGAACATGACTTAGTGTGATGCAGGTTCAGAAGAAACGAGATCTATGGCTTAAAATAAAGACACAGGCAAGAGACTTCTGAGATTACAAAATGTGAGGTAATTACCCACTCATCCATTCACCTATCCACCCAGGAACTGACCCTTTATAAGTGCCAACAACTTACAGCAAGATAATAGAGATTCAGAGTGAAATCAAAGCAGTTAATTTATACTAATTAAGGGAAACTAGTAATCTATGAAATACATTATTCAAATGACTATAGATCAAAAACACAAGTAGTATTCAAAGAGAATGAGTAATATTAAGTTCATGAGGATTACCCCTGAAAACCAGGAAGTTGAAGGGACAGTGAAGTCAATTCCTAAAGGAAAAGCAAGCTGCTTCCCTAAGTATTGCATCATCTAAAGAAAGTGCTATTTTTTGTGTATTCACAGGGATTTGGCAATAAAATAAAAAGTACCCACACATTCTTAAGATTCTTAATAGATCTTATTCTTGGTGACAGAGGAGGAAGAGAAGCTTGCCCTCTCAAACTATACTTCAGGTAGTATTGCAAAGACTCAACTCTTTCTTGTGGCCCAGATGTGGCTTAAGTAGGGGAAATCCAGGCTGGGTCACTGTGAGGAACTCTGTTTATGAAGAACATCTGGAATGAATGGACCAATGGTTGCTCAGGAGGCAACTGGAAAATTCACAGCATGCATGGGGGTCTGCAAAGTGGAGAATTCCCTCAAATCCACAGAAGTGTCCCAGAAGCCAGCCTGCCATGTCCAAAAGAATGACTAGAGGGGAGGGAAGAGAAAAGAAACAAGTACCCACTTCTCAAGATAATTGTAAAATGCAAACATGTACTAATAATTTTTTTTTCTTTTTGGCGGAACCAGGGATTGAACTCAGACCCTTGCACTTACCAGACAAGTACTTATTCTACTGAGCTATCTTCTCCAGTCCCTCTAATAAAAATTTTAAAAAATAAATAACAAAGAATGATGGCAGATGATCACCCTGATCAACTTGTTCTTTCTACTGTGTATTTTGTCTTCATGTGATACTACAAATGTTGACAATCCACAGCAGCCTTGAGGGTAAAATGAGAAGAAAGCAACTCTCTCCTCCCTAATAACAATCTCATTTAAAGTTGAAAGGAGTTATATGAGGTTCCCATGAAAGATAAAATTATAAAGACAGGAAACAGGGGCCCGGCAGGATGGTTCAGTGGTCTAAAGCACCTGCTTAGGAAAGCTTGGGTGGCTGCAGGGACCGCGGTTTGATCCCCAGCACCACATGCTGCACCAGCCCTGCCTCAGGGCAGGCTGAGCCGGCCATAAAAATAAATAAACAAACAAACAAAAGTTCTGAAACAAGAAAAAAATAAAAGATAAAAAAAAAGACAGGAAACAGGGAGTTCAGGGAGGAGAGGCTTTACTAGTCTTATACTACAATGAACCAGACTTCTATACACACCCTCTTCAAATAGTACAGTGCCTGTTTACTACTTGTCTACAACTTCACAGGCTGAGAACCATGTGTGGTCTTGTGCTAGAGAAAGAGCAAGTGGAAAGACCAGGTTTAAAAAAACGAATGTAAGAAGGTTGCTTCTACTTGCACTGAACAGCATTTCTTCTCAGTAAGCTTGTTGCACAATAAAACCAATACAAGAAGGGACAGTCTTGGGATATGCTCTTGAGGTATGCCTAGTCAAATACCACTTCATGCCCATTAGAGTAGCTATTATTAAAAATAAGCAAACAAATAAGCAAATAAAAAACAAGCAAACAAAGAACCAAAAATAACAAGTGTTGTCAAAGATGTAGAACATTTGGAACTTTTGTGCTGTTAGGGCGATGTAAAATGAAGCAACCTCTATAGAAAATAATATGGAGGTACTTTAAGAAATTAAAAAATTACCACCTGATCTAGCGACTCCATTTCTGAATCTTCTTCCAAAAGAACTGAGGGTTGGGAATCTGACAGTTATTTGTTACACCAATGTTGACAGTTCTATTCCACCCCCTTATACCGGGGATTGAACTCAGGACCCTGCACTTGCCAGGCAAGAGCTTATTCTACTGAGCTATCTCTCCAGTCTGACAGTTCTATTTTAATAGTTAAAAGAAAGAAACAATCCAATGTCTATCAGTGGATGAATGGGAAAAAAAATGTGTGATAGTTATATAAAGGACAGGAAATCTGTGTTTTCCCATATGGAGAACTTTGAAGGCATTAGGCTAAGTAAAATAAACCAATCACAAATACACCAGTATGATTTCATCCATACAGGGTATACACAGGAGGCAAATTCACAGACAGCAAACAGATGGTGGTTACTAAGGGCAGAGCAGGTGGATAGGATAGATGGAGCTAAGTTGCATTTCATGGGGTCATAGATGCAGTTTGAGATAAAAAGGTTCTGGGGATGGTTGCATAGCAATGTGAACACACTTAATACCACCCAACCAAACACCTACAAGTGGTTGAAATAGTAGATTATATTTTACACATTATATTTTACCACAACTTTAAAAAATCCTACTAAGGGTACAAAATGGTATCAGAAAAAAATCTGACAAAAGCACTGGATTTAATCTCAGATTGTCATAGAGTTCTGCTGAAATTGATAGATGGTTTGTGACTTGATCTGTAAAAATAAGGAATATGAGATTCATTTTTAAAAACTTTCCATGAGGGCATAATTGGCTATGAATGACAGGAAAGAAACTGATGAAAGACTGAAAAAGCCACAACACACAAAACAGTTTGCTTGAGAAAAATGAATTTTTTTGTACTGGATATTGAGCCACAGCTTGACTGGCGCTAGGCATCACTCCAAGGCTGCACAACACCCCGCACCCCAGCTGCCCACAAGCCCTCTACTAGCCTCCTGAACAGCCAGGATTACAGGTGTGTACCGTGCCTGATTAAGATTCTGGATTTCTCATGGTAACTATTACATATCATTACCCATGAAGAGAATGCCACACACCACCAATTCTCCATCGCTAGAGTCAACTCTTCTTTCTCATGCTAAAACACCCTTTCTTAGACTCCATTCACGTCCTAAGTAAAAATGGCTAGGATTCGAAGAATTCTTCGTCAATCTCACCTTCTATCTTCTTAGCACTTCCTCGATGCACTAATGGCCCACAACAGCATTTTTAAGGGTGCTACTTTTCTCTGCAAAAGGTTTCCGTGATACAGCTTCACAGTTGATCAAAAAGCCTAGTGCTTAAAAAACTTGAAACTCTCAATTTATAACCTGGCTCCTTCAACCTATCCATGCTTAGTCTGAATTATTTCCCTACAGGAGTACTTCCCAATGTACCTCTCATTTCATAGATTTGCTTGTCTAAGCTGCATCTCAAATACCATGTGATATTATTCGACCACAACACACACACTTTGAGCAGCTAATGGTTTCCTACTAGAGATAAATGAAAAATGGAAGGAAATTTCTGCCTGAGAGCTTATGAAAGCAAACATAATAACCAGTATTTCATATTGTTATGGTTTGGATCTAGTTGTCCCCCCAAAGCCTCATGCAGTCATGGGGCAAGGACTTCTAGAGTTTGACACTAACTCATGATCCACAGGAATTATGTGTCTTAGTAGTGCTGGGATTATGGGTGTGGTCTGAGGTGGATATCCTGAGGCAGGGAGCCTAAATGTATTATAAGAGAGACAGAGAAACAGACTTTCTCTCTGCTGCTCTCTGTGGTTCTCCATTCTCTGTTGCTGTTGTTGGCATGTTGCTGTTGTTACTGCTGTGCTGCCATGAACTGCTGCTCTCTGCCATGTGCCAATATGTCTTGGAGCCAGCCAAATACAGACTGAAACCTCCAGGAACTGTGAGCTAAATAAACCTTTCCTTCTTTCATTTTGGGTGTTAGGTATTTGTTTCAGCAACCAGAGAAGAGTAACTAAGACAAATATTAAGAAAAAACCTGGCTTTCTGTTTGCAGTTAATGGAGAAACCTGTCATGGGAAAAGCTGACCAAATAGCTCAGTGGATTAAAGTGCCTGTAAGCAGGTGCAGGGGCCAGGGGTTCTATCATCACCAACCCCCCTGCCCCCGTGCCAGCCCACCCTTGAGGGGTGCTGAAATGGCAATTGAGACTGGGCATGGTGATGTGTGCCTGTAATTCCAGCTCTTGGGAGGCTATACACAGGCAGATCACTATGAGACTATGAGACTACTCTGGTAGTGAGACCCTGAACACCTGTAGATCCTTTCCTAAAATACAAAAGAGAAGGAGAGAGAGAGAGAGAGAGAGAGAGAGAGAGAGAGAGAGAGAGAGAGAGAGAGAGAGAGAGAGAAAGCTGTCATGGCAACAGTAAATCTTCTAAAGAATTTGGGGGGCTGGGAAAGTGAGAGGTGGCCAGACTAGTAGGAGGGACACAAACCCGACTCCCACAGGCAGTGCTCTGGTATCAACTCTATATTTTACCATGTAAAATAGGATCTCTGACTAATACTATATACAACAATCACAGGGAGATTAAAGATTTGTTTATTTATGTTTGATATAGGGTCTCACTATGCAGCTCAGACTCATAGTTCCAGGACCTGCATGGGATACAGTACCTGGGACCAAACTTGGGTCCTTGTGCTTGCCAAGCAGGTGCTTAGATTGCTGAGTTATCTCCCCAGGCCCAACATTAAAGATTTTAATGTGAAAGGCATAACTTAAAAAAGGTATGGAAGAGGGGCTGGGGAGATAGCTCCGAGGCACAAGTGCCTGCTGGGCAAGTGCAAGGTCATGAGTTCGAACCCTGGTCCCAAAAAAAAAAAAAAAAAAAAAAAAAGGTATGGAAGAACATATACCTGATTATGAATTTGAACACAAAAAGGGATTATGAAAACAAACACAAATACACAACCATTAACAGTAAGAATGAAGGGCCAGCCAAATAGCTCAGAGGATTAAAGCCCCTGCAAGCAGGTGCAGGGGCTGGGATTTATGGGATTTAATCCCTGGGCCTGCTGTGCCAGCCCTGCCCCCAGTGCATGCTGAGACTGCAATTGAGACTGGGCATGGTGATACTTGCCTGTAATCCCAGCTCTTGGGAAGCTGTAAACTGGCAGATCAGTATGAGTCTAATCTAGTAGTGAAACCCTGAAACACCCTGTAGACCCTTCCCTAAAACTCTGCCATTAAATCTCTATTTAAAATTTCCCTTGGATAACCAGGCATAGTGGTACACAGCTATAATTTCACCACTCAGGAGGCTAAGGCAGGTGTATCATTGTGAGTTTGAGGGTAGCCTAAGCTGCAAAGTGAGTTCAAAGCCAGCCTGAGCTGTACAGTGAAACCCAAAAGAAAACAATGAAAACTTCTCTTGGATAACTTTGTTTGTTTGTTTTCTTTTTGCAGTATCAGGGATTAAACTCATAAACTTGTGCTTGTCAGGCAGGCATTAATGCAACTGAGCTATTTCCCCAGCCTTCTCTTGGATAACTCTAAAAGATAAAAATCACAACCTATAAGTTGGCAGAAGCTATTTGGAATGAAATTAATACAACATGAGGACCTATAACATAAAAGAACTTATATTAATTACTAAGACAAGTAATTCAGTTTTTAAAGTGTGGGCAAAACAATGAACAAGCATTTAAAACTACCTATTGTCATCAATAATCTGGGAAACACACTCAAATGATGAAGATACTATTTAAACCCCTTGGAGAAAACTTTAGTAGTCTGGGAATACCAGGAGTTCACTTAGATATGAAGCAAAATTGTTAAAAGTTACAACTTCCTGGGTTTAAATTCCAGTTCTTCCATTTACTAGAAGAATGTAGCAGCAAGCAATCCCACTTCCATGTGCTTCTACCTTCCTAAATGCAAAAGGAAGGACAATGCTAGTGTGAACATTGTGAGGATAAGATAAACTAATAAGTATGAAGTATTTAGAAAGCCAGAGCCTGACAGAAAAAGTACAGAATACCATTACCATTAATGCCATTAATATTATCACATTATTGCCAGGCGTGGTGGCGCACGCCTGTAATCCCAGCACTCAGGAGGCTAAGGCAGGAGTATTGGTGCAAGTTCGAGACCAGCCTGAGCTATAAAAGTGAGCTCAAGGCCAGCCCCTGAACTGCATAGCGAGACCCTGTCTCAAAAAGACAAAAAAAAAAAAAAAAAAAATCATCACATTACTGCTGGCAGGCACTTACATTGGTACAACCACATAGGAAAATCACTAGCAACTGAAATGTAAGACTAAGACATTCTACAGCATATGCCCTGGAGAAACTCAGATTTCATGACGAAACATAGAAGATCATGTGATAGATGCAGCATTTGTAAAAACGAAGAAAAATAAACACAAAAGTCTACTTAATAGACAACAAATACGTACAAAATGGCACACTGATATGTTGTAATAATACTGTTGTAGTTTAAATAATGGATGTCCCCCTCAAACTCCATATGTTAAAGGTTTTCCATCAGGTGGTGTTACTGGGAGGTGGCAGACCTAGAGCAAGGTTCTTGGGTCACTGGGGCTGCCTTTGTAGAGTATGTGCAACCCTGTCTTTTTCCTCTGCTTCTGTTGCATCCCAGCAGGAGGTGAACCATTCATCCCACCACAGAGTCCCTACCACAACCATTGTGCACTCTCACCAGCATCCCATAGCCAAGAGCCTGTAAGTCTGCCAGACCATGGAATAGCATATTCAGAACTGTGAGCTACAATGAATGCTTTTTTTTATAATTATGCGCAATATGTTACTACAGTGAAAGAAAGTTAACACAAATGTACAGAATGGAAATAAATAAATTGGAACTACACACACCAACCTAGACCAGTATCACAGAGATACTCCTGGAGTGGGAAAATCAACTCCCAGAAGAATACAGTGATGTGGAGTTAATAACTGTTCACAGTTTTACAAAATACATAAATGTCCCAAGTTATAATAGTAGTTACATTAGGCTATGAAGACTAAGGGTTTGATCAAAGAGAAACTGGGGATGTAGTTCAATGATAGAGAATCTGCCTAGTATGTACCAGGATCTGAGTTTGATCCCTAGCACAGTAAAATAAACAAACAAAAGAGGAACAATATGTTACCAACAGTACTGGTAATATCTGGTTTTTTTAAATATAAATGGTAACAGATTTTTGCACTATATATATCACTGAAAAAAACACCTTAGGTGATAGCCAACCCATTGGTCTTAAAACTTACCATAAACAATACAGAGAGAAATACTGACACATAATAGCATTTTCCAAGCTACTTCCTTAGAAATATTGAGCTGAAACTTAGAATAATGCAGCCCAAGAAGACAGTAAAAAAGGGTTAGCAACAAGTCTTTGGGATGTGACCATGCTTAGGGACAGGCATGACAGTTCTTTCCTCCTGACATGTTTGCAAATATCTTGGTCATTCTCACTACTCTAAAAATCATTTTCTATCTCTATTATAATACCTTTTAACTTCTCCCTTTTCCTCTTTTTTTTTTTTTGCAAGGCCAGGGTTCAAACTCATGACCTTGCCCTTGCCAGGCAGGCACTTGTGCCATGGAGCTGTCTCCTCAGCCCCTTCCCTTTGCCTTTAATCTCAACCTCATTCTTCTTCAATGTACTCTTCACAAGGCATCTGAAACCCACAGCCTCCCTGTAAACTACCATCACTCCTTAGATGAACAGTTTCCTACAGAGCTCCACTAGCCTAACAGCAGAGTTTCCACTATACAACCAGCAAGGCTTTGTATCATCTAGCATCCACCTGCTTC
>PVJA010052760.1:0-12284 GCA_004027025.1 Myocastor coypus
TCTTTTGTGATAATTTTTAAATTTTTTCTGTTAAACTGAGCAATAGATTTGATGATAAAAATACATAATATAGGCCTGGGTGCCATGACTGGAACTTCCAAATTCAGACCCCAGACCCAGCATGAGTGTGGAACCTTCAGCCTCCATGGGCTGCACACGCCCATGCCCATGCCCTGGATCCCTCCTCATCCAGACCCCAGGCCCTGCATGTGTGTGAGAACTTTTGCCTGCACTCTGCGACCAGAACTTCCCCATCCAGATACCAAGTCTGGTACCTCCTGTGGAGCTCTGCAGCAAAGATCCCAGCAGAGAGGCTGGGGGTCAGACCCACCCATCTAATCCAGAGGCTGAGCGTCTTGTCAGAGGAGCAGTGTTGGTTCACCTTCACAGGCTGCGGTAGAAGCCAGGCACATCTAGGCAGGCTCAAACTTGGTAGATCCGGGCCCAGGATTTATTAGAATATCAATGATTGATGGAAAATACTGTTTCCATGTTAGTTTTCAGGCATTTGATATTCAGAAAGATAGAAATGTTAAACTCAAGTGCCTACGTTATAGGGTAATATTATCACTAAACTTCTGGAGGGTTAACAACTTAAATTTGCAGACCAAAATCTTTGCAAAAAAAATGGCCAGAAGGATAGCCAATATTTTGGCTTGAGCCCTTCAAGGTCAGTGAGGACTCAGGACATAAGAGAACTCGTGATGTGTAAAGATAAGAAACTAGCACCTTAAGAAGCAGAGAACAATAAACAAAGCCCAGGGGCAGTTGTAGTCTGTTACTTGAGGATTCCAAAAAGCTGAGATTCAAGGAGGCAGATGATAGCTTATCCTGGTGGCTCCTTGATTGTTGTCTCCTCCCTTGCTTGGAATCTTTTCAATTAACATTTGTGTTAATCTAGTGCTAGGTAAATGGTAAAAGACATAGTGATTTGTAGTCTGTATTCACTAAAGTAATTACACACATTCCTTAACCTGTCTCAATAAAAGTAAGTAGTCAATAAAAGTAAGATACTTCTGTGGGCCAGGGCTCACTTCAAGAGAGAGAGAGAGACAAATCTCAGTGAGACCTCTGAGCAAAATTCGTCGGGTTTTCTCATTGTTTCTTTCGGCACCAACTCATAACTTACAACAGTGCTATAAATCAGTGGTGTTGCAAATTTTCTGTTTAAGGAGATTATGGAGCCACAGAGGAAAGGAATCAATGATAGTGTGCCTAAGGAGAGTCACCTAGAGAGAAAACATTCTCTCAAGCTTTCACAGAGAGCAAATTCAAGCCGGGCGTGGTGGCGCACACCTGTAATCCCAGAATTTGGGAGGCTGAAGCAGGAGGATCAGTGCAAGTTCGAGACCAGCCTGGGCTATAAAAGTGAGCTCAAGGCCAGCCTGAACTTCATAGAGAGACCCTGTCTCAAAAACACAATAACAACAACAAAAAAAAACCCCAGCAAATTCTTCAAGCAATTGCTTTGACTCATCCAGATGGTTGACACTGACAAAAGATCTACAAGCTGCTATACATGATTTCAGGCTAAATCCTGAGGGGATTTGACTGACCTTGTCAGATACAAAAATTTCATTTTTTTTTTTTTTTTTGTTATATAGGTCTTGCTTTATCTTGGTCTTAACTATCCAGCAGAAAAATTTAACCACAAGGTATAAAAAGCAAAGCCATATTAATAAGATGAATTTTAAAGGGTAAAAATCAACAGCTTTTGACATTGTCAGTTCTGCTGATAACCCACTACTATTATGACTATTAGACTATACATACAACTACTTTCTCTTAGTTCAGTGAGAAGAATTGTACTAATGGTGTTTAGAAAAGTTATCATGTCTGCCTCTCATATTCTGAACAACTACTATGAAGACAACAATATGCATTATATTAATTATTGTGGCTATCCTACTAACCTGTTTTGAAACTGTCTCATTCGTATTTCTTTCTCATTAAAATTAATAAAATTAAATTAAAAAATAAAAAAATTAAAATATATAGTACAGGGGCCAGTGAGATAGCTCAGTGGTCTAAAGTGACTACTTAGGCAAGCTTAGGCAGATGCAGGGACTGTGGCTCAATCTCCAGCACCACACACTATACCAGCCCCACTTTGGGGGCAAGCTGGGTGGGCAAAAAAAAAAAAAAAAAAGAAATGTAATAGAACAATCATTGTTAATTTGCTCTTCTTGTTTTGAACATCTGTATCATATTGTTACTCTGTTTTTATCTTTGTGCTGTGCTATTTGTTTTTGTTTTTACTCTTAATGAAATGAAACCAAATTGAAAAAAAAAAAATAAAGTTTAAACCCTCGTCATAGTTCTTTTATTATACTTCATATTGCTGATTCCTAAACCAATTATAGGAGCTCACTAAAACATTTACTTGGATAGAATAGATGAAGAGTATACTGGGAGTACCTGGGATTAGCCCAAAAAGTAGTTGGCACATAGCTGCTCTTGATATATGTGAAGAACCCTGTCAATTTATCCAGCAGGTAGAACAATCAGTGAATGAGGTGAGTAGATCACACAGTTGGCCAGCTCAGCTCTGGGCTGTAGGTGAAGCAGACCTGACAGACCACCAAACCAGCCAGGCTACAAAAGCCTAGAGAGCCCTGGCGTCAGTAGCTCGAAGGCCTCTCTGGCTTCCTGCTGCAATGGCACTCCCTGGGGAGGTCCCTTCCGCTTGGGTCTTATTCTGCCCTCCCTCACAGGGGCTGCACTAGGAAAGGAAGCTGCTGGGGAAAGCCCTACATGCCACTGGGGAAACGCTAGCAAATGGCTGTCCTGTCCCTTGCTGGCTGGCCCACAAGATAAACATCACGCTAACGAGTGGTTCCTGTCACCTTTGGTCCTATGCTTTGGCTTACCGTAAGTACTTCTCTTTGGGATAACAAACAGTTCTAGGAATCAGGCAGAACATTAAATCTTTACTCTGGAAAAAACCTGCAGGGGCCAACAATCCTCACTCTTTTTGGTGGCTGAATATCCCCCAAACACCTGCTCTGTCATCAAATGTCATTCGGGATATTGCTCTTAGCTACCTGGGGCACTTTTTCTGGAATTTTCTCCAAGGAATTCATCCACAACTGGCAGCTTTTTCCATTCCATCCGATCCACCTCAGTTCATATTCTGACTCTACAAGACAGAGTGTTGGAAAAAAAAAAAAAACCAAGAAAAAGAGAGAGTGTTGCAGAGGATAATGCAGAGTGCTTGCAGCCACCGAGAGGCACACAGGAAAGTGGGGACAGCCCCAAGAGACCCACACCTGGGTCCTGGCCCTGCCTCCAAAAGCATCTAGCCTGTGACTGGGCAACTAATCTAAATTTCCTGAGACTCAGTTTCCCTATTTTTCAGGTGAATGTGATCACCGATGTGATAGCTTCCTCCTACAGCCCTTTCTTGGTATAAATTTAGACCAGTAAATGCATCTAACATCCATAGAATAGTGCTTAGAATATAGGACACAGTTACTACCAATAAATGTTTTTGTTTTTGCAGAATCAGGGATTGAACTCAGGCCCTTGTGCTTGCCTGGCAAGTGCTTATGCTACTGAGCTATCTCCTCAGCCCCTCACATTTACTATCAACCCTTTCAGAGATTCACACAGGAACATGCCAGTCATTGTTACCACAAGAGCTGTGCCAGGTGATCTTTCTGTCAATATCATGAACCAAGACGCCCCTGACAAGGTAACAGCAAGTGATAGTGTCATGAAGAACATACATCCACCAGCGGCTTAGCCTTCTGGCATCCGTAGCGAAACGCGGGGTTAGGAGGTGGGCTGTGGCAGAGGTGCTGGTCCCTGAGGAAGCTTTAGATAACATACCTTTTTTGTTTTTTTAAGGTTCTCACTACACAACTCGGACTCACAGTGATCCTCCTGTCTCAACCTCCCAAGTGCTGGGATTAGAGAGACATGATGCCCAGTCTCAGCGGCCAGCTCGGTTGCCAGCCAGATGCTTAGACCACGGAGCTATCTCCCCAACCCCTGGTAACTCACCTCTCGCTGGCTTCATGTGCTCGACTTTCCAGCTGCTGTGCCCTGCTCAGCTTTGTCCCACCATGCCCTCTGCCACAGACTGAGTCATTTGGAAGCATAAGTCAGAATGGGGCCCTCATCCTTTAAAGTCCAGGCATCAAATGTTCTGTTCCAGGGACATGAAAGCTGTAGCCATAAGTAGCATCATGGTAATTGTTTCCTCGCAGAGGTGCTTACACAAGAGAATGCTTTTTAGATTTTATCTCATTCAAGAAAATGTAATCAAATTTTTTTTTTTTTAGATAGACCTTTGACCTTTAGTCTGCTGACAGGTGTGTTTGGGCTTTGTCATGCTCTTCCACTTTCTCTTTCCAGCCTTCCTCTCCTATGTCATGCCTTTATTTCTGTTTCTTTTTTAGAGACAGGGCCTCACTATATAGCTCAGGCAGGTCTCACACTCGTAGTGATCCTCCTGCTTTCAGTCACCCCAGCGCTGGAATTATAGGCATGCACTGCCACTCCTGGTCTCTGTGGCTGGCTCAGCCTGCCCAGGGGACAGGGCCAGGACAGCGTGTGGTGCCCAGAAATCGAACCTCATTCCCTGAGCTTGACTAAGGTTGCCTAAGCAGGTGCTTTAGTCCGCTGAGCTATCCCGCTGGCCCAGATTTTCAGAATTTTGAAGGCTAAATTCTAGAATGGAGAAGACAGTCTGACTGCATTTCTGGGAAGGAGCATCTTCCTGGTTATGTTCCCAGAGCAGTACCATGGCACCTCCCTTTCTGCAAAAGCATGAATCCCATTAACCTTGCCACACACACACACTCCCAGCTAAGCCTAGTGACCTCCCAAAGCTCCACCTCCAAACACTGTGACACTGGAGAGCCAGATTTCAGTACACGGATTTGGAAGGAAACAAGCATCCTTAATAAAGCTCATGTGCCATCACGGCTGGGAGGATGAGCCAAAGCCATAACAATGTCTGGCACAGTACACACACTACATCTCGCACTATTACTGCTTGACCATCTGGGGGCAGAAATGCCCGTGTGAGCACAGAGGACACACCTATGCTTTCTTCCTGGCAAGTACAACAGTGCTGGAGCAGGAGCGAAGGCCTCTGGCTGGTGCTTCTCAGTAGAATCCACGAAACAGAGGTTCAGGAGAACTCGCAGGGCAACTTGCAAAGCTGACCTACAGAGAAGATAGTCACTGGTGACCACTTGGGGTGGGTTGGCCTATGGAACCATCCCTGTGGGTCTCTTATTTGCCCAATTAATAAGATAACTGACCTCGGGTTGGTTATGCATTTCTGCCCAAAAAGCAAATTCAAGTGTATACTCCCCAGGGACAAACGTCGAGTGTAGCAAGAGCACTCTTGACTAGCATCAGTTATATAAATAAATAAATAAATAAATAAATAAATAAATAAATAGCACATTTCTGTGAGTATCCTGTAGAGGCCTACCATGACCTGGAGCAAAGCACCGCATGTGCGTGCTATGATTCAAGGATCAGAGCACTGAGCTGTGAATGCTGCTGTCGCATGAGGCCACAGATCTCCTAGGCATAACCTGAGTAACACTGGACTCACCTGAGAGGTCACATCTATCAGTTTCTCAGTACCACGACAGATACCTGGAATCATTACTTTATAAAGAGAAAAAAAGCAATTTCTGCTTATAGCTCTGGGCATTTCAGGCTGTGCACATGGTGGAACAAAGTGCCTAAGTGCCAAACACACTAAAGCAAAGAAGAGAAAAGGGCCTGGCTCCCATGAGTCCCCCAGGGGCCACCTGCAGACCTCTCTGCCTTTCCCAGGACCCACTGCCTTCCTTTAGGGCCACCTTGTGGGGGCAAGCCCCCGGTGCATGTGTCTCAGGGGAGAATTGTGGTCCAAACTATGGCTGAGGCCTTTTGAAAACCCTTGCTCCTCTGACTCTACGTGAATCATTTTGGATTCTGTAATCACAACCCTTTCCGATTGATTTCCCTGGAGTGCAAGCTGAGGACTGCTGTGTTTTGCAATGGGACAGGTGACACAATGGATAGCCTGAGTAGAGCACAGTCATTCCGGCCAGCCTCTCCACTGTATAGATGAGAAATCTGTGCTCTGCAGGGGACACCACGTGGACACCACTGCTAACTGTTCAGGAAGAACACTGCATCTCGAGCTCATGAGAAGCACACCTGTGTCCCATGTGTGAGCCTCTGGGAAGGTTTGGCAATAGTTAAATTACCCGGACCTTCAAGGAGAGTGAAGCTCTCCTATCCTTCCAGTGTTCCCCTCTGTGTCCCAAGATGAATGCTATCCTTCCTTTCTCCAAGTGCTCTGCACATAGAAGGGGAAGAAAGAATTACTAGCTGTCATAATTTTATAAGTAAAACGTTGAGTTTAACCTTTTCTATATTAATTGACAACAATAATTCTATCCTAAGGGTTAAATTCTTCAGCTCATTGTATCTACACAATGAACTCAATATTAGGGCTTTCCTGAAAATAGTTCACAATGTTAACATGATTTGAATTCATAGTTGTCCTCTTTGAATTGACTGAGGTGACAGAATCTTTCAGAAAAGGCCAAATGCACAAAAGTAGCTTACACAGGAAAAAGATTTTTAAGTGCTTCCAAAGCTTCACACACATAATTCCTGACACTTTTACTTTTCTGTGTAACCCATACCTCTGGCTCTGCTCATGAGCAAGGTAACAGGGCATTCATAACCAGTCAAGTTCTGCAGCGCAGCATCCAAAGCCACTGTCTTTCCTCCTGCCCAAATGATTCAGGTCCTTCCTGACTTCCAAAGGTTCTTGGCATCTGTGGGGCGACATGGAGAAAGGAGCAGCAGTGGGAATGGAAGGTGGTCCACAAGTCCCCTGGCCTCTGCTCCTTTCCACGGTGCTGCTTCCCAGGCCAGTTGTGTCCGTGACTGAACAGAAGCATTTTCTGAGAAATGATTATCATTGCTGTCCTTCTTCCTGGACCAACTTTGGCAGATGTTAGCCGGAAACGAGTCTTTCTACTATTTACCGGAATGGTATCCTTGCTGCTTTTTCTGGAACTAGCATGTTATTTATGCCTTGCTCCCTCTTTATGATAAAGAACAAGCCTCACCTCTGGGCCTTGCCTGCATGCTGGTCTACACACGCTGCACCTCTTGTGCGCTCTGGTTAGGTCTGGTACTCCTTTGTGGAGTAGGGACAGTTTCTGCAGAATTAGGGTGCACCCTCAGCTTCTGAACACACCTGGTCCTGGCAGAAGGGAAGTCTGAGTGGGGCTACCAGTGAACATTGCCTTTAGTATTTAGCTGTCTTCATGAAAACTGCACCCAAAAACAATAGGTATATAAAAGTCCTAACAGGTGAAATTACTTTAACATTTATTTATTTATTTAATTTATTTACTTACTTATTTATTTATTGTCTTTTTCAGACAAGGTCTCACTTATGCAGTTCAGGCTGACCTTCAGCTCACTTTTGTAGCCCAGACTGATCTCAAACTCACACTGATCCTCCTGCTTCAGCCTCCCAAGCATTGGGATTGTAGGCTTTTGCCACCACACCTGGCTATTTTTAATTTATTTTTGAGGCACAACATTTCCCCAGCACTAAAGAAGAGTCATACCAAATACTAGTCGCCCATCAGGCTTTAAAATTCTATGGTTTTTTTTTAAGGTCAGCCCAGACTTGTCATAAATTTAAATACACCTATTATTGAAGAAAAGTAATACCAGTAAAAAGCCAGGCATATGATATGATCAAAGTCTACAAAAATTAAGTGTAAATGTGAACTTCATACAGAAAATCTCAAACTATTAAAATTTAAGTTCCCCCTCTGCAAACATATAAAAGTTCTAGAAAAATTAAAAATGATATCAAACTTAACACAGGTGGTAAAGTTTATTTTTTTTTTTTAATTTTTATTTTTTTTGTCTTTTTGAGACAGGGTCTCAGTATGCAGTTCAGGCTGGCCTTGAGCTCACTTTTGTAGCCCAGGCTGGTCTCGAACTCACACCGATCCTCCTGCCTCAGCCTCCCGAGTGCTGGGATTACAGGCGTGCGCCACCACGCCCGGCTCTGTGAATCATTTCTTAACAACTGTGTTTGTTTTCTGTATCATTGTGGTTCCTTGAAGCTTTCTCATAATTCCTCTTACACATATAGGTATGGATAGGTGCAAAGTTCACAAAGACTCAAAAGGGCCTGGGTTGATCAGCAAGGTGTCCTGAAAGTGAACATGACCTGCATCTTGTGGGGTGAGCCACCTAATGGAGACCAGGACCCAAAATATGCACCCTCCAGTTGCTAAGGACCTGGCTGGAGCCAGGGCCCTCCCCCACCTCCCAGGAACCACCAGCATCAAAGCAAGAGCTACACAGTGATGTCAGGAGGCTCAGGGTTGACTCTGTGCTGCTCCACCGACCCAAAGCATCCCATCGGCCTGCTTCCCTGAAGCCATGCCAAACTGCACATGCCCACTGTGAGATAATGCATTCCATGTTTACTTAAGCAAATCTGGCCCATTGTTTGTGTTGGTGTGTGATAAATGGAGTATATCTCTTAAAGGACAAGTGGACCCTCTAAGGGATCAAGGATTTCATTCCTGCTCCCCCTGGCTGCTGGGTGGGCTCTCAGTGATACTGGACCCCAGAAGAACAAGTAGAGGCAAAGTTTCCAGCACTGGCAGCCCAACATTCCAAGGTCAGAAATAATGCAGCAAGCTTCTTAAAAGTCTAATAAGCATAAAGTACTCAGTATTATCATTGTTACATATTGAGATATATGTGCAACATCACATTAGTCTGCTGGACATAGACCCTTGGGGTTATGAACTGGATTTGTTTTGTCCCCCAGGTATCACCTTGTGAAATTTTTATGTGCACTGTGATGCAATTAGGGATCTGGGGAGGCAACTGGAGCAGGAGGGTGGGCCCCTAGACTTGTAACTGAGGAGATAGTTCACTGGCATAAGGGTCTGCCTGGCAGGCCCAAGGTCCTGAGTTCTAGCACCAGTCTGGTACCAAAAAAGAAAGGGTGTGTTTCTCCTCACTTGCTCTACTCCCTACCACATGAGGGTACACTAAGGGGACAAGCATCTGAAAACAAGGAATTGGGCTCATGCAAATCACCTGGGGCCTTGGACAACCCAGATACAAGAGCTTTACGAAACCAAGGTAATTTGTGTAAGTCACGGATCTCCAAACTCCCAGGTCACAGACCAATAACAGACTGTGGTGTCTTAAGAACTGGACCACATAGCAAGAAGTGAATGGATAGCCAGTGGCAAAAGTACACAGCTTTAGTGGTCAGACTCACTGGAGTGGGGACTGCAGTATTAATTAAAATATCATTACACTTCTTCAGCAAGCAAATTATTTCTTTGGTAATATGATGGCTTAAAATTTAGTAAGCTTCCATCAATTTGTTCCTGGTCAGTTCTATGACTTGCTAAAAATGCAAGTCAGATGTTAGCCTTTGACTCTGCTGATAGGGGCTTTGCTGTCTTTCTTCTCCTGGTTTACGGGCTTCTATCCGGTGGTATTCTCAAGTAGAGAGCTTCATTAGGTGTAGTCTGTCTGATCTATCAGGTAGAAACACTGAGATAGGCATTTGAAAGAGACCTGGCACCTCAGGCTATATGCTACGTCCCCTGATATACTAGAGATAAGATTCCTGTTGTCTCTCATTTGCAAGGAGCATAAGCTTGTCTCCTTCTTATAGAAGTTTACTAAAACCCACAAGAAAATGGTCAATACATGCTCAACAACCTGAAGTTTTGCCATCTCCCCTAATGCTCGGCTCCCATTGGACATCAGCTGAAGATACCTGCATCAGCTAATTCGCAGCCATATAGCACAGCACCAGCTTTCCAACCAGAGCAGCAGCAGTCTTCAGTTCCGGCTGCCACAACCCCTGCACTCACTTGCTCCAGTGAGGGCAGGCAGGGCACTTGCACACACCCCACTGTCTCAGGCCACAGTGGTTGGCATACCTTTAGCCCAGCGGGCTGGCCTTGAGTGTCACCCAGGAGATACCCACTTTGCCTCCCTGCCTTTCCTCAGCCTTGCCCTCCTTCCACTCTGGCTTCCTCCACAAGGCCAGTAGGAAACAGCTATAGTGTTTCCTGCTGTCACACATGTGATAACATCTTTCTTACATTTTTCTTTGGAAACAAGTTTCCCAAAAGCCCTTAGCAGCCTCATTAAAAAAAAAAAAAAAAAAAAAAAACTGGGCTGTACGCCTCTTCTGAACCAATCACTGGCAAAGACAGTAGGGTCTAAGGCAGTGTTCAAAGAGTCATTTGGAAATCCCTGAAGTCTCTGAGGGCCTTTTAAAAAGGGGTCCATGAGGGCAAAGCCTGTTTAATATTTTATAGTATTATTATTGACTTTTTCTTCCTCATTTTCTCCTCATGGAGTTTCACTGATGCTACGTGGTGGCTGAGGTCATGACAGGCTGAATGCAGATGCAGGTGAAACCCCAGCTATTTTCTGTCAAGATAGGTGTAAAGAAATTTTTTTAAAGAAATTTGTTAAAATGTAAAATAATATGGGGCAAGGGAGATAGCTCAGTAGAATAACTGCATGTCTGGCAAGTGCAAGGTCCTGAGTTTAATCCTAGTATGGCAAAAAATAAAAATAAAAAAAAGAATAAAATAATCCCAGTAATTTACTAATATTTTAAATTTTGGACAATATAGTTACTTTTATAAAACGATGTGAACAAGTAAATATGCAATAGGTTTATTGTTATCTTTAATTTAATTAATAGATTTTTGTGTATTTATTACAAGGTCTACAGGGTCTCACTACATAGATCGGACTCATAGTGATTCTCCTGTTTTCAGCCTCCAAAGTGCTGGGATTACAAGTGTATACCACCATGCCCAGTCTCAATCACTATCTCAGTGCACCCTAGGAAGGGGGCTGGCACAGCACACGGGAGAATCAAACCTTGGTCCTTGTGCTCTGCCTAAGCAGGTGCTTTAGTCCATTGAGCTATCTGGCCAACCCTAATCAATAGTTTTTAAAGTTCTCTGTTTAGAATCAGATACAGAAGTCATGCTGTCATCCATAATGATGGAAGCTCTTTGGGTTTCTCAAAGTTTGAGTTGCAAAGTGGTCCTCAGACCACAAAATTGGAGAACCACTGGCACCAAAGTTGGCATCTTCTGTAGTTCTAAGTCTTCAATGAAGAGGTAGACCTAGACATTCTGTTAAAAAGAATGGTAGCCACTGAGATAGCTCAGTGCCCTGAGGGCCTGCTTAGGCAAGTGCAGGGACTGGGATTTGATCTCCAGCACCACATGCCACTCCAGTCACCAAGTCTGGGTGTGGTGGCACAGTCCTGTGGGGAGGCTGAAAACAGGACTATCACTACAAGTCTGAGCTATGTAGTGAGAACCTGTACCACATACATTAAAAAAAAAAGTGTAGAGGAAGTAGTTACTAGACAGGCAACCAACAGCACCCACAACCATGATATTTTTAACTAAACTCAACACCAGAACTTAAAATCTGACTATTGGTCAAAATCAGTTGGATTTCTGGTTGCTTATACTTTTGGCTAGGCCACACTTCTCTTTGGCTGAAAGCTGAAAGAGATTGCTGGTGAAGCAATTTATAGAATGCTGGTCCAGTGGTAAGTGGTCCAGGGCTTCCAGAAAGCAATTTGTCATTATGCGTCAGAGGCTCTTCAAATGCTCATACCCTTTACCCTAGTAATTCCGCTTCTAGGAATCTACACAAAGGAAGTAATGAGAAATACAAACAGTCTGTGTGCAAGGACATTCCTCAAAATGTTATTTTTAACAATAAAAAATTGGAAATAACCAGAGTGTCCAACAACATGAGAATAGTTAACTACATTCTGATGAAGGTGTTTTGAGGTAGGAATGTATGGAATATTGTTACAATAAGCAAAAAAGGTTTTATAACAAGTATTCCTTTGGTGATCAGAAAAATAATAAACAGTATCCCACCCCACCCTGGAACTGGGGATCGAACTCAGGACCTTGCACTTGCCAGGCAGGTATTTGTGCCCCTGAGCTATCTCCCCAGCCCCAAATAAGCAGTAATTTGACTTCAAAAAAAAGTTAAAAGTATTTGTAATAGCCAAATCTTGGAAGCAACCAAAATGTCCATCATTTGAAGAATGGTTAAAGAAAATGTGGTATTTTTATACAATGGAATACTACTCATCCATAAAAAATGATAAGTTTGAAGACTTCATATATAAATGGATGTATATTGAACATATACTCATTAGTGAAATAAACCAGACCTATATGTGTAAATATCAT
>PVJA010052761.1:0-12251 GCA_004027025.1 Myocastor coypus
AGACCTAGAGATGACTTCTAAAGTCATGAGGAGACATGGACAGATTCTACTGCACTATACTTTCCTGTGAGGGAGCTGGATATCCTGGGACTTGTGGGGCCCCAGAACCGCCATTACTCAAGGACATTGAGACACTTGCACAGAATTAAGGGAGCACCTTGACACCTCATTCCTTTTGACAAAAGTGACAGAGGTACGTGGAGACAAGCCATAGGATCAGCTGTCTCAGACACAGTGTAATAATAACAGCCCAAGAATGTGCAGCGCGTGCAAGAATTCTCAACAATGTAGTGTGGATTACCACCACCCTCACCTCATGGCATAGGCAGAGCGAAGATGCAGCTCCAAGCAAAGGGCCGCTACTGCTCTGGTGTCCTCCTATCAAGTTGAGAGAGGAAGGAGTTAAAAACCAGGAAGATGGCAAGGCTCAGCCTCCAGAGCACTGACTTTAACCTATACCAGGTGCCCATCAGCCCACCACCCTCCCCTCCCGTCCTGCAGAGCAGAGCCCAGGATGCATGAGACAATCACAGTTCTACACACATTTCTAGTTTATTATGGCAAAGGTGAAAATGCCACCTTCTCCACAACAGCAACCAGTAAAGTTTATCCCAAAAATAACTCGGTACAAAACAGGTCTGTTTCGGAATTAAAAAAAAAAAAAAGAAAAGAAAAGAAAAGAAAAAGAAAAAAGAAAAAGAAAAGAAAACTTTACATGAGTTTTTAAATCCTATCTTAAAACATAAAAGAAACAAATCGGTCATTGGCCACACAGCCCAGTCCCCATCCCCTCCTCCCAGAGAGCAGAGATGAAACACTGGGTCCTCTCCACACAGATCGGCGGTTTAGCTGGTGTCCATCTGGAACAGAAGAGGGAGGAAGGTCACTCAGGGGTCCCAGCCCCTCCCTAACTTTTTTCAGCCCTTCCCAGGACTCACCCTTGCATTATAGGCGTCCAGCTGTGCATCCAGCTCCTCTGCAGAAAGCTGCTGCTTTGAGTTCCTGCCAGTGCCTCTGCCTCTTCCTCGGCTGCCTCCACGGGTCCCTCTCCGGGTGCCGCCACCACCACCAAAACCTCCAGAGCCACGGTTTCTAGTCATGCCACCTCTGTTTATACTAGCAAGGAAAACGACCAATTGAGCTATATGACTTTTAAAGGACTGAAGTATTCTGAGACCACACACCATGGGCTAATAATATCCATCCCCAGAAGACTTGGAACTTACCTCTGTGCAGGTCTTCGTTGTGTTTCAATTTGTGATGTGACAAGCTGGATATTCATGGGGCGGCCTGTGATAAAGAATACAAGAGCTTCGTTGCAGATTCTGAAGCTAACCTAGGGGCACCATACCCTGGTCTCCATGCAAGCTCTGGAAAGGGCCTCAGTACATTTCCAGCTCCCCCAACAAGGGAAACAACCTGGAGAGTTGGTGGGACAAGAGAATGGCAATAAAAGAACCCCACCAACATCTCCTCACTCTTTCTCCCACCAGATAGGTGGGCTATTTGGTCAGGTGTCTGGGGTGCTCATGGGTGGACAGGTGTGGGTGACCTGACGGAAGAAGAACAGGTACCTTTGTCTTTATGACTACAGCCCCGCACTCAGGTGTACTATGGCGATTCCGAGAAGGCTTCACAGAAGTGAATCTTCCGGAAGGAGCTGAAGGAGGGGAGGGATGTAGCTTGCTGGATGGGGGTTCACAAGAGGTTGGTCCAGATGTGTGGGGCAGCATGAGAGGTGGCAGAATGGAAGAGAGAGACAAAGGGGCAAATGCAAAGTGTCCTCAGCCAAAGGGGCCACCCATATTCCTACAGGGTCAGGTGCCAGCCCCAAAATCCACAAGCCCCACAGGTGTCCTGGGCTTAGCTCCAGACTCACCATCCAAAGGGACCCCATTGTACTGTTTCATAGCTTTCAGGGCGTCTGCCTTCCGTTCAAAGTGCACATCTGCTGTTCCTAAACTTCGGCCAGAACGATCATAGTGCACAGCTGCCTTTTTCAGTGTTCCAAATTCAGCAAAGAGTTCCTAGGAGCCAGAAAGAACAGGGGTTATTAAAGCCACTAAGCCATTTTCCTTCTAAGGCCCAAGGACAGTCCCTGGGAATGTCACTGCCTTCTGGGTCTTCCCTGACAGTCCTGTACAAAGGGGGGGTGGGGGCAAGGAAGTACCAACAGAAGCCAAGATAAGGGATGGTACAGGAAGAAAAGCAACTTCCAAGAACACCTGCGTTGGATAGTTCCTGCTTATTTGGAAACCTGACATCTTTCTACACCATGAAGTTGCAACACTAACGTACATCGCAGCATTAAATCTTTTTCAATGGAGGAAAATTTACAACACACTCAAGGATTATTTCACAAAATAGCAAAAGCCAAGAGCAAAAGTGAGAGGACTGCCCAACAGACTTCACAGCTCAAAGGGTCCACTGCTCAGGAGCCCTGATCCCAGCCAGCCCCTCTCCCAAAGACAGATTCTAGCTCACTTTTCCCTCTCCTCCTACTTAATTAATCATTCTGCAAAGTGTGACCAAAGCTGAGCATGTCATGAAAACTGCCCTGACTTTAGGCAGGCTGGGAGTTGGAGAGGGAACACAGAGTGTGGGAATAATCCAGCTGTAGACACAGTGGGAAGAGTTCACCAAAAGGAGTTTCTAGGGAATGCCAAACCACCTTGAAAAAAGTGTTGAGACACTGTGAGTGCTCACTCGCCTTTCACTATTCTCCTACGGCAAAGCCAAATACCAGGGCTCTGGGAGATAGAGCCCAGCGATGATGCCCAGCATTCCGACCCAGCCATCTCCAAGACTCATTTCCAAAGTCTGAGTGAAAAACTTCAAATGCTTTTGGAGTCCAATCAAAAAACTAAATGAAGGACTGCAATCAAAGACAAACTTGAAAAGCCATGCCAATAATAGTATTAAGGAAAGATAGTGGGAGCTGGGGAGATGGCTCCGAGGCACAAGCGCCTGCTGGGCAAGTGCAAGGTCGTGAGTTTGAACCCCGGTCCCACAAAAAAAAAAAATAAATAAATAAATAAAAAAAGAAAGATAGTAAGACAGGGTGCTCAAGGCAAACCTACTAGGAAACACAGCTACAGCCCTATGATCCCTTCTATGCTATGTTGGCTACAGAAAGCTCACTCAGTCACAAAATTTAGTAAGGCAGGAACCTCAAGAATCCTTCCTGTTCACCCAATCATTGTGTGTTAGAAACTGGAAGTCCTGGCAGATGACTTATACTCACATTAATTTCATTAAGAAAAAGGGGGTCTCCCTAGGGCTCTATAGGGTCTTTTCTTTGGCCAGCTAACCTACTGTCACTCGCTACCCTAGCATGCTCTGCTTGCTACCGAGCTCCTCTATGCCTCGCAGTCCCTAGAGGAACCAAGTTCGTCTTTGGGCATTGGGAGGCTCAGGTTCTAAGGAGGGTGGGGACTCAGGACCATATCTCCATCTGTGTGAGGTGCGGAACTCTCTGGGAAGCTTTCGACTCCTACCTGAATATCCGCGTCTGACACTCCGAAGTCCAGATTTGACACCAACAGCTTTCCACCGGTCTCCACGCCAGCACCACCCCCAAAACCACTATCGAAAAGGTCATGCTGCCACTTGTCGGGAAGTTGCTTCGGCTGAAAAAAAAAAAAAGCAGAAACAAACCCATGAGTCTCGCTCGCTCTGACTGCCCGTCGACCTCACGGTCGCCCAGATCTTTCCTTGTGCAGGGCCCCGAGGTTCAGGAGCTGAAAAGAGCCACACTTTATCACGGGTTCCCCCGCCTAAGTTGCTGCCGCTATGAGCCCCGCAAAGTTCGGACAAAGCGACGGGAAGGTTCCCACCGGGTCTGAGCCTCACCGCCCCACCTCGCCTCCGCCCACCCCAAGCCGCAGTACTGCTGGCATTCCGCGACCGCACCGCCGGGCCGCCCACCTATCCTAGTGTCCCCGAACTCACCCTGCTGTAGGGTGCCGGCCGGTTCCTACCGCCGCCGCCTGCCGCGCCGCGGGCAATGGCCGGCCGATTCCGCATGGGCCCGCCGCCTCGATTTACTCGCGCGGCGGCCTGCGCCCCACCGCCACGGCCGCCCTGGGAGCCGGCCCGGCCCCGGCCACGGCCCCCGCCGCGGCCGCCTCGCTGGCTCCGATTCAGCTTAATGATGTCGTCCAAAGACATATCCATTTTGTCGGCCATGGCGGGCGCGGAATCGGGCCTGGGATCGAGCCCGCGCGTCAGCACGTCGGGGCGTCACTTCCGGCGTTAGCGCGGTCTTCCGGCGTCGAGGGTCTTGGGCTTCAGTCTATTGGCTGAGGCGCCCGAAGAGAGAGTGAACGCGTGCGCACTACAGCGGGAGCACGGCGGGCTATGCTATAGAAGAGCCAGTTGCGGAGCGGTCGTTTTTGTACCTTCCCGCGCGTAGGGCGTGCAGCCGATGTAAGGGCGGTGCAGCCAACGTATGGGCGGGTCAAAGCATGATTAGGTGGCTCAGTGTGAGGGCGGGGAGATAGGCGGGGCTCAAGGGTTGCTCCCTGCTGCGGGTTGGGTGGATGAAGCTTGGGGTCTGGAACTGGGCGGTAGCTTCCGCTGCGCATTCTCCTCCTGGTTGTTGGTTGGCCGCGCAGCTCTCCAGCTGCGGATCTTAACCTCGGTTTGTTGCCCCTGGGACGAAGGCGAAGGCTCCTAGCACGCTGTAGTTTGGTTTTCATCAGTAACCTCACAAGTTAGTGTTGTCGCTTTGCTAAGTGTATCTTTTAAAAATCATTGTCTAAACCGGTGGTTTATGTTGTACCGCAGCTACTAGAGTACGAGGCAGGAGGATATCAAGCTCGAGGCCACTTTTGCTAACCCTGTCTCAAAAAATAAGATGAAAAAGGTCAGGGGCGCAACTCAGTGGTAGAGTATTGCCTAGCATGCTCCAATATGTCTCTAAGGTCGGTAGCGCGCGCGGGGGTGGGGGGGCTGCGATTTGGAAGGGTTCTCCATGACGTATTTTGGCAACTTAAAAAATGAAAACCAATGGACATTTCATGGGTGTAGATTTTTTAAGATATCCCCAAATGTGTGACTGAACCAAGCGCAAAGTTGGCCTGTGCTGTCAACAGTGTCTGTCCACCAATGACAAGCCAAGGCATTTCTCTTGGAAGCAAGTTTTGTGCCTTTCTGTTGGTGACACGAGATTGTTGGTAGGTAACTTTTTTTTTTTTTCTTTTCCTTTTTGAGACAGGGTCTCGCTATTCAGTTTAGGTTGGCCTTGAGCTCACTTTTGTAGCCCAGGCTGGTCTCGTCTCAGCCTCCCAAGTGCTGGGATTACAGGCATATGCCACCATGCCCGGCTTGGTAGGTAACTCTTGAAAAGCAAGTCTGTCCTCTTAATAGCTCCCAGGAAGCCACCAAACGGTGGGTGCAGAGCAGCATTACTGCTTTGGGACCCAGATTTTGTAGTTGTGCAGCATGACTTCAGCTAGGTAATTCTCTTTCTTCAACCCACAGGCTCTGCTGCCATGAAGGTGAAAATTAAATGCTGGAATGGTGTGGCCACTTGGCTCTGGGTGGCCAATGATGAGAACTGTGGCATCTGCAGGATGGCATTCAATGGCTGCTGTCCTGATTGTAAGTGTGTCCCTTTGTGTACTTCTATCCCTGCCTGCTTGCCCAGGTTTGAAGTTGGGATTTAGTTCCAGACCCCAAGCTTCATCCACAGAGAGACTGAGCCAGGGGTTGTGGCTCATGCTTGTAATCCAGTGCTGGGGAGACTGAAAACAGGAGGATCACTAAAAGTCTGAGCTGTACAGGGAGACACTGTACCAAATACATAAAAAGATAAAGTAGAAGCCGGGCGTGGTGGCTCACGCCTGTAATCCCAGCACTCGGGAGGCTGAGGCAGGAGGATTGGTGCGAGTTCGAGACCAGCCTGGGCTACAAAAGTGAGCTCAGGACCAGTCTCAACTGCATAGCGAGACCCTGTCTCAAAAAAAAAAACAAAAAAAAAAAAAAAAAAAAAAAAAAAAAAAAAAAAAAAAAAAAAAAAAAAAACAAAAAAAAAACAAAAAAAAAAAGATAAAGTAGAGTCAAGCGTTCTTACCCACTTCATATAAAGACAGTTTTAAAAAGATTTGCTTATTTATTTGGTACAGGGTCTCAATACACAGCTCAGAAATGCAGTTATCCACCTATTTTCAGCCTCTCTAGTTCTGGGATTACAGGCGTACACCACCATGCCCAGTTTCAGTGGCTGGCACAACATGTACCTCAGATTGGACCCAGGTCCTTGTGCTTGCCAAAGCTATATTCCTGGCCCCAAGACTCTCTTAAATGTTTTTCATGCCAGGTGTTGGCAGTGCCTGTAATCCAGCACTTGGGAAGCTGAGGCAGGATTGCTTTGAGTTCAAGACCAGCCTGAGAGCCAGGCATGATGGTGCACACCTGTAATCTCAGCACTTGGGAGGCTGAGGCAGGAGGATTGATGTGAATTCGAGACCAGCCTGGGCTACAAAAGTGAGCCCAAGGCCAGCCTGAACTGCATAGCAAGACCCTGCCTCAAAAAGACAGAAAAAAAAAAAAAAAAGAAGACCAGCCTGAGCTACATAGAACATGATTTTTTTTTTCATCATGGAGAGTTGGTGCATGTATATAACAGATCTTAATTGTGTGTGTGTGTGTTTGAGACAGGGTCTTGCTATGGAGTTCATGTTGATCTTGAGCTCACTTTGTAAGCCCAGGCTGGTCTCAGATTTGCAACAATCCTTCCTCAGGTTCGCTACCACACCCAGCAAATTCTTTTTACTTTCTCTCCCCTCACTTTCCCTTCCCTTTGTATCTCTTAAGTCCCTCAAAATTTAAAGGAGCTGGAGCTTTCTGGGCCAGGGAGATAGTTCAGCAGCATAAGTGCCTGCCTGGCAAGAATAAGGTCCTGAGTTCGATCCTTGGTACCAAAAAAAAAAAAGTCAGAGCTATTTGGGTTCAGTTTTTAATACTGAAATGGAGGAAAGAGACTTGTTAAAAGCAACATGTGATATCCAGTGTCTGACCACCCTGGGCAACCTCTCAACTCAAAAAAAAAAAAAAAAGACATTGTCAAAAGTTTGTTGCTGGCCTAGGTGTAGGGGCACATAGCCGTAATACTCACACTTGCCATGCAGGCACTGTGGACACTGAGCTATATCCCTGGCCTGATTAGGGATATTTTTGTGTACTTGTTTTCTTTTGTGGTACTAGGAATTGAATTCAGCACCTTCACACTGAACTATATCCTATATCCATAACCTGCCTGCCTTTTTTTTTTTGTCTTTTTGAGACAGGGTCTCGCTATGCAGTTGAGGCTGGCCTTGAGGTCACTTTTGTAGCCCAGGCTGGTCTCGAACTTGCACCAATCCTCCTGCCTCAGCCTCCCAAGTGCTGGGATTACAGGCATGAGCCACCACGCCCGGCTTGCCTGCCTGCCTGCCTGCCTTTCTTTTTTTCTCTTTTTCTTTCTTTCTTTCTCTCTTTCTTTCTTCCTTCCTTCCTTCCTTCCTTCCTTCCTTCCTTTGTGATGTATTTAGTATGGGATCTACAGTCTATAGATCAGACTCATGATTCTCCTGTTTTCAGTCTCCCAAGTGCTGGGATTAAGGCGTGTCCTACCACACCCAGTATCTGTTGAAGTCTCAGTGCTGGCAGGCCGGGCCAGGCCAGGGATCAAACCCTGGCCCCTGCATCTGCCTGTGCAGGCCACTTTTTTTGGTCTTTTTGAGACAGGGTCTCGCTATGCAGTTGTCTGGCCTTGAGCTCACTCTTGTAGCCCACACTTGTCTCAAACTCTCACTGATCCTCCTGTCTTAGCTTCCCAAGTGCTGGGATTACAGGAGTATGTCACCACAGCCTCTTTAATCCACTGAGCTATCTGGCCAGCCCCTGTGGCCCTTTTTGATTCTTTATTTTGCCACAAAGTCTCACTAAGTTCCCCAGGCTGATCTCAAACTTACCATACTTCTGGAGTGCTGGGATCACAAGTACATGCCACCCGTGCTCTGGCTTCTGTTTTTATTTAAATCTTGTAAAATCACTCTTAAAAGTGCCAGGAATCGGGCGTGGTGGCACACGCCTGTAATCCCAGCACTGAGGAGGCTGAGGCAGGATTGGTGCAAGTTCGAGACCAGCCTGAGCTACAAAAGTGAGCTCAAGGCCAGCCAGAACTGCATAGTGAGACCCTGTCTCAAAACAAAACAAAAAAAAACAAACAAAAAAAAACAAACAATGAAAGAAGTGCCAGGAAGACCATGGGAGCCTCACGTTAAGCACTTCAGCTTTCAGAGCAACAGTCTGTTAACTTTTTATAAAATCTTCAAAAGCAGGGCTAGGGAGATAGCTCCATGGCACAAGTGCTTGCCTGGCAAGTGTAAGGTCATGAATGTGAATCCCAGTCCTACAAAAATATAAATAAATAAATAAATAAATAAATAAATAAAATCTTCAGGAGCATTTTAACAACTCTTGGCCTCTTCCACTATTGCCCACAGGCCTGGCATGAGCTTTTGAGCATTCAGACTGAAAACAGTTCTGTGGGCCCCCAGGCTACCTGCCCCTGCATGACCACAGAGGTTGCAGACCCATAGGGCCTGCCAAACTCAGCCTGACCATACACACAACCAGGGTCAGTGACAGGGCCATCTAGTTAAGATCTCCCGACAAGTGAGCACTCCATACCTCACATGCAGTATGCTCAGGTCTATGAAAATGGGGCCTGGGGCCCAGCGAGATGGCTCAGTGGTCTAAAGCGCCTGCTTGGGAAGGCTTGAGCGGCTGTAGGGACTGCAGTTTGATCCCCAGCGCCACATGCTGTGCCAGCCCTGCTCTTGGGATGGGCTGAGCCGGCCATAAAAATGAGTGAATAAACAAACAAAGGTTCTGAAGCAAGAAAAAATAAATAAATAAATAAAATAAAAGAGGGGCCCAGCGGGATGGCTCAGTGGTCTAAAGCGCCTGCTTGGGAAAGCTTGGGCGGCTTCAGGGACCGTGGTTCGATCCCCGGCACCACATGCTGTGCCAGCCCTGCGCTCGGGGCAGGCTGAGCCGGCCATAAAAATGAGTGAATAAACAAATAAAGGTTCTAGCCAGGCGTGGTGGCTCACGCCTGTAATCCCAGCACTCGGGAGGCTGAGGCAGGAGAACTGGTGCGAGTTCGAGACCAGCCTCTACAAAAGTGAGCTCAGGACCAGCCTCAACTGCATAGCGAGACCCTGTCTCAAAAAGACAAAAAAAAAAAAAAAAAAAAAAAAAAAAAAAAAAAAAAAAAAAAAAAAAAAGAAAAAGGTTCTGAAACAAGAAATAAATAAATAAAAAGAAAAGAAAAGAAAATGGGGCCTGTAGACTGCAGAGAATAGAAATTTATTTATTTATGGAACAAGGGATCAAACTCAGGACCTTGCACTTGCCAGGCAGGCACTTGTGCCCCTGAGCTATCTCCCCAGCCCCAAGAATAGGGAGTTTAGACTAATTCTTGGGTTTACTGGCTAAGTTAGGGTGAGCCACTTTTAATATACAGTGTGTCTGATGGTTCTGATGTGCTTTCTGGAGAGGTTAGTTAAGTAGTATTAGGTTTCTCTTGCTAAAATTGAGCTCCTCTGAATAATCAGGAGTGACTAAGGCTGTAATAAATCTCCATGTCTCAGAGGGCTTTGGGGTAAAGCAGTCTGGCTGAGAGGTGTTTTAATTAAAATAATTTCATCAAGACATAGCAAGTCCTCATATGACTCATCCTGCACATTCACACTCATCAGCTGCCCCAGACAGGGTGCTTACAGGGACTGCTGGAGTATAGGGCAGCACTTCCAGGCAGGGCCAGCAGCAGGTACTTTTGAGGCCCCTGGGGAAGGGGATCTAAGAGGAGCTTGGGAGCAGGTGTGATATAGGGCACATACCACAGGACAGGTTGGAAGTAGCAAGATTGAACACCCAGAGCCAGATCCACTCTGAGGAGGGGAAAAATCTGGGCCTTGGTTTTGCCTTTGGAACCAGTTCTTCCATAGGATCTCCGGGTCCTTGGACATAGAGTGCTTGTCTCTTGATCATGCTGAGGTGTCCCCCTCTGCTCTAGGCCCTCTATTGTGAAGGAAGCATGGCCAGGCCTTTGAGCTGGGTGTGTCCACCCTTGGAGAAGGGCAGTAAGAGGGTGGAAAATAGCACCATGCTGACAGGCTTCACAGGAGCTGCCTTGTAAACAGCATGGTGTCCCTGACTCTTAAGTAGTGGACTAGATCTGTGATATCCAGGAAAGAAATTTTCAGGTTTCTGGGCTCAACTCTCCTGCCCTCCACAAAGAAATAACTTGCCATTCAGGTGGCATCTCCTGGGTCCTTTGACCATGAGCATTACTTCTTACTGTCACTGGTGAAGTGTCCACAGATGACTCTACCACCTGGACACAGGGCAACCCAGTGGGCCAAACCACTGTGGGCCATACCTACTGTGCTTCTCTGGCAGCCTGGGAGGTTCTGGCCAAGGTGGAGCCATGGCTTGATTACCCGGGCTCCCTACCTATGCTGTTCCATGCTCTGTGTGGCCTACAAAGCTCTTCTAACACTACCATCCCACAGGTAAAGTGCCTGGTGATGATTGCCCCTTGGTGTGGGGCCAGTGTTCCCATTGCTTCCACATGCATTGCATCCTCAAGTGGCTCAACGCGCAGCAGGTGCAGCAGCACTGCCCCATGTGCCGCCAGGAGTGGAAGTTCAAGGAGTGAGGGTCTTCCCTCCCTCAGATGGCCTCCTCAGGGCCCTTCAGAACTGCATCTCTATGGCAACAGTTCCCCTTGGGCTATAAGGGTTGAACCGAGGACTGGAGCCTCCTTTGTTCTTTTCCACCACAATGATGACACTTATCAAATAAATAAAGCTCATTAAAGCACCCAAACCTTGTTGGAGGCCTCTGGGTGTCTGTGTTCTTGACATACTGATGTGGCTGCGGTGTATTTTGATATGAAAACACTCATGAATAAACATCCCAGTGAGGCTCTCATCAGCTTGTGAGTCATCACTTGGACTGAAGGAGCCCAGATCAGATGGAAGAGCCTAGGGCAGGGCCCCGGGTGTGTTTGAACTGATGGAGGAGGAAAGGGGAAGCCAGGCTAGAGCCCTGGGATGCTCCCTCAGATCCTAGCAGAATACAACTGACAGTAGTTCATCCTAAGTCTCTAGGCCAAAGGAAGATGTACCTGAGCAGGCTCTCATCCTCACAAGGGCTGCAGAGACAGCTGGAGCAGTCTGTTCTCCCAGTCCCCTATACTTTGGGCTGTGGGCTAGCTGCAGTTTAGCAGCTGATAGGTGCTGACACAGGTGACCTACAGCCCCTGTCCCTCCTAGCTGCTGCCTGGGCTGTCCTCAGGACTGCAGGACAGGTGATGAGTGCATAGGTGGCTCACACTGGCACAGCATTGAGCCAAGGGTTTAGAGAAGGGACAGCTCCACCTGGCCACTGATCCATGCATTCTCTAGGGCTGAGCTGATCCCCAGGTTCTGCCAGCTCCCAGTTTTGAAGAGATGAAACTCCCAAGGGCAGTCTCTCCATAGGACACTTGGGGACTGGTGCCAGCCCTTGGGAGCAAGGAAGGACCACAGTTCAGGAGGAGGATATGTATGACTTGAGTTTGGAGCTTCCTGGGGGCCACAGATTTGTGACTTTGGATTTTCCCACTGGGATCAGGTTTGCCCCAAAATCCAGTCCTAATTCTGAGCTTTTTCCCACTGGTCTGCCACCTCTCTCCTGGGAACCTTCTCTGGGGAATGTATTCCACAGCTTTATCCTCTCTGAAGTATCTTCCATCTTCCTATAGGACAGGAAATGTCCACCAGGGGCCAGCTTTCACAGGCTCACCTTTTCTTTTTTTTTTTTTTTGAGATAGTCTCTTTCTGTGCAGTCTAAGCTAGCTATGAACTCAATCCTGCCTCAGCCTCCTGAGTGCTGGGATTACAGGTGTACATTATCATATCCAGCCTCATGCTCACTTACCCCTCCTAGCCACAAAACTTGCCTCCTTACTTCCCTGCCACTTGGATCCCTCCCATTAGCTTTTCCTACACTCCAGGTCAGTCCTTTTTCTCAGGGCCAGTCACAAGCCCTCTCTTCACCTGGGAGACCCAGGCATATCACATCTCTGGAAGTCACAAACCTAGGACTCATGTAGGCATGTGCATATCCTTTTTTTCTTTGTTCTCTCTCTTCTTTTTTTTTTTTTTTTTTTTTTTTTTTTTTTTTTTTTTTTTTTTTTTTTTTTTTTTTTT
>PVJA010052762.1:0-12278 GCA_004027025.1 Myocastor coypus
AAATAAATAAATAAATAAATAAATAAATAAATAAATAAATAAATAAATGAAAAGAAAGGGGAAAAGAAAAAAAAAGTAATGTGGATTTAGAAAGGTTAATGTTAAATTGTTTGATCAATCTTATATACCTATATGTATTAATCTAAACTGATCTGATTATGAAAATATGTAATATAACCATTGTTAAATTTAAACAATAAAAAAATTGAAACAAAACAAAAAAAAATGTTCTCTAAGTATCTTATAGAATGCTGCAGTGAATAAATCAGGACCTGGGCTTTTCTTTGCTGGTAAGTTTTTAATTACATTTTCAGTCCCATTAATTTACATAGGTGGTTTAGAATTTTTATATCTTCTTGATTCGGCTTTGGTAATTCATGTGTATCTAGGACTCTGTCCGTTTCTTCTGTGCTTTCCATCCCATGAGTTTTTAAAGTAGGTCCTGATGATCTTCTGAATGTCCGCAGCATCTGTAGTGATTTTACACTCTTCATTTCTCAATGCACAAATTTGAGTTTTTCTTTCCTTTTTTTAAATAAAGTTGATTAAGGTTTAATCAATTTTATTTATTCTTTTAAATAATCAGCTTTTTGTTTCATTAATTCTTTATATTGTTTTCTTATTCTTAATTGTATTAATTTTTACTCTGATCTTTATAATTTCTTCTCTTGTGTAGACTTGACTTGCTCTTCTTTTCCTAGAAGCTTGAGATGTATTAGGTTATTTATTTGTGCTCATTCTCTTTTCCTGATGTTAGAATTTACCAGGATAAATTGCCCTCTTTTGACTACTTTCATTGTGTCCTACGGGTTCTGATAAGTTGTATTTGCATTTTCACTTGATTATATTCTTTAGTTTCATCTGTGACCCATTGCTTGTGGAGGAAGCTATTAATTTCAATGTGTTTATGGAGCTTTTGTAGTTTCTTTTGTCATTACTTTCTTTTTTTATGTAATTCATTGTTGTAGGATCTCCCTATGCAGTTCAGACTCATGGCGTCCTTTCTGCTTTCAGCCTCCCCAGCACTGGGACTACAGGCATGCACCATTATGGCTAGACTCTGGCCAGCTCAGCCCACCCTGGGCTCAGGGCTGGCATGGTGTGTGGTGGTAGGGATCGAACTGCAGTCCCTGTGTACTTGCCTAAGCTTGCCTAATCAGGTGATTTAGTTCACTGGCCCTTTTGTCATTACTTTCCAGTTTCATTACATAATGGTCAGATAATATGCATGGGATAATTGTAGTTCCTTTGCATTCACTGAAGTATGTTCTGTGAGCTAGTGTATGGTCTGTTTTAAGGAGCAGCTGAAAAGCATTTGTATTCTAATGTCATTGGATGGAACATTCTGAAAATATCTACTAAGTCCATTCGTTCGTTCACAGGTTTGGTTCATTTCTGATATTTCTTTGCTGATTTTTGGTCTAGTTGATCTAGCTCTCCTTGTGATATTGAGTTGTTAAGGTCTCCTATTACAATTTTGTTATTGCTTATAATTGCTTAATAGATTTTTCAAGCCTATGAATAATTAATTGCCTTATATAGTTGGGTGCTTCCATATTTGGTACATACTTATAATTATTGTCTCTTTCTCTTAGTGTTTTTTTCCCTAAAAAGTAGGTAGTAATCTTCTTTCTCTCTTTTGATCATTCTTGGGTTGAGGTTTACATTGTCTGCAAACAGAACAGCTGCCCCTGCCTTTTTCTGGGTTCCTGTCACATGGGAGTATGGTCTTCTGTTCTTTGACTTTTAGTATGTGAATTTCTTTTTTAGTAAAGTGTGATTCAAATAGATAGCATGTTGCTAGATCTTGTTTATTGATCTATTCTGCTCTTGTGTTTCCTTTGATTGGTAAACTGAGGCCATTCACATCAATGATAATGGCTTATATGTATTGACTTACCATTGTCAGTACTTTCCTGATGTTGATCCCCTGCTTTTCCTCTCTGCTTAATTGCTTGCCATGTCTGGTGGTTTCTCTTTGTTATTATTTTTCAAATTGTGGTCATTTTTATCTCTATCTAGATTATCTTTCAGTACTGTTTATAGGGTTGTTTTAGTGGTCATGGATTTCTTCAGTTGTTCTTTGCTAACCACAGGAGCAAACTCTAACATTATATAACAAAATCAAATATATATCATGTTCTCCTATGCAGTGATTTCCTTTTAGTGGAGTGATTTTACCATTTTGGTGGGTGGGTTAAGATAGGTAGGGAATCTGATAAAGTTATGAATGAAGTCAAATATAGTAGAGTTAAAAGCTGGAAGTCAAAGCATAATAACCTAAGTTTTGGGAAACTGAAAGATACAGGAGGGAAAGAATGAAAGAGAATGCAAAGGAGTAATCAGAAAGGGGAAAGATAATGTTTATCCACATGAAAGTTTAAATTCAAAAAATAATTGAGGAAACAGAGAAAGAAGATCAATAGAAGAAAATGAAAAATATAGCTAAGAACCCCAAACAGTCAATATAAGGATGAAGAAAGAAAAGGAGAATGGAGAAGAAAGGAAAAAAAGAAAAAATAAAAGAAAGCCAGGGCCCAGAGGGATGGCTCAGTGGTCTAAAGCGCCTGCTTGGGAAAACTTGGGCGGCTTCAGGGACAGCGGTTCGATCCCCGGCACCACATGCTGCGCCAACCCTGCCCTCAGGGCAGGTTGAGCCGGCCATAAAAATGAGTGAATAAACAAACAAAGGTTCTAAAACAAGAGAAATAAATAAAATAAAAAATAAAATAAAAGAAAGACAACCCAAGAGAAGAAAAAAAACTTATAGCCACAAAATACAAAACAAAACAAGATGGCTTCCCACCAGACATGAAATGGATAGCCAATCAGGCAAATAGGGAAAGCTAAAGGAACAAAATACCTCTGCTGTTTACAGGTCTGTGATAAGGTCTACATCCGATCTTAGAAATGTGTTATGTACTGCAGCCACATTTGCCATGAGAATTGTGCTGGGTATAGCACTGATTGGGGCCTATGGACATGGGGGCTGAGATCGGTCTTCTATTGGTAGAATTCTGCAGAGCCCACTGCTGGCTCCTCAATGCTGCTTCAAACATTTCCACATTGCTGATTTTGTTGATTACTCCACAATCCCTGACCAGTTGTGCTAGGTCTCTGGATTCTGGTGAGTGTGCTGGCCAAAGGCATGTATGCTTCCACATAACACAGACAAGACTGTCCTGGGTCTCAGTCTAGCTAGTATTTCTAGACAACAAGTCATTACTTCTTGCTCTTGGCCAAGCCAGCATGTCAGAAAGCAGAGCTGCCAGGCAGAGGAACCCCTTCATAATCTCCTTTTTAACTCAGTTTATGCCTCCTGAAGAAGTATCAGTAACCACACACGTTTTCAGCTTTGAACTCTTATGCTGAATTGCTAGAATCATTGAAGACCTTATTATTCATTAAACGACCTAAGGTTTTAAGTAAGAATGATAAAATGGAACATAAAGAACTTTAAAATATGTGTAAAGTTGCAATTAACATATTTTATACCAAAAAATAAAGAATATAAAGAATACACATTTGGAGGACCACCCACTTTAGTCTGCCTTCCTGTCCCTCTCTCAGACAGGAACTTTCTTTCCCTCAATAAATATGTTCTGCTCATTGAAAAAAGAAGAATACACCTTTATATCTGCTTGAAATTAAATTGTTGTATACCAATGATAGTGATATCTATTAATATTGTTACTGCTTGACTTTCTAGAGAGAAAAAGTACTTTCCTAGGAAATGAGACCAATGAAACTTTCATGCTCTCCCAAGATCTGATAGTATGCTCCCAAAACAAATTCTACTTCAATGTTATGCTTATTAATTTAGGTCTTTATTTGTAGAACAGATGTATGAAATACATGGTTGACCTAATAAATCTTTTATATGATAATTGTTCAACAGTATTATAGAGAGTAGTTGAAGGTGTCGTGGACATTAGGCATTAAAGAAAAAGACCTTAAGAGATAGGCAAGTGAAGTAATAATAGGAGATTTTAATTTTATGAATCTATCATTGATGGACATTTTATAAAAAGTCAACTCAAAAGAGCACATCATAGCATTAACAGGTAAAAAGTATATTTTCATTGGCAATATTATTTTTAAATGACCCTACTACCTTCCTTATTTTAAAACATTTTTCCAAAATTTACCATAAATTTGCCTGTTTAGGTAGTTTTGTTTGAAAAGTTTAAAATACGATTGGCAGAAATTTGTAGGATAAACTCATAACAACTTCCTATTAAACGTCAGCCTACTCTTCTTAATGACAAAATATGTATTACTACTTGATGGCAGAACAAACTCTACGCTTATTATGAGCTCCTTTTATTTATTGTTTACTGCAAATACTGGTCTGTCTCCTTTTTTAATTCTTGGAAGCATAAGTTTAAACTAAAATACTTGTATATAGTATGACGTATTGAACAGAGGCTATTTATGACTCTCACAATAACTTGCAGTTTCTACTGTGTACTAGTGAGTTATATTTTCTTCTAAATTATATATAGAAAATTGTAATTCAGCAGCAGGACTCTGAAAATGTGTAAGGGAAAAAAATAGCACTCTGCCCAAGGCTGTGAGAAATGATTTCAATTTACAAGAAATAAAATGGCAGAGAAGCAGACGAAAAACCCTAGAATTTACCATAAATTTGCATGTTTGGCTAGTTTTGTCTGAAAAGTTTGATTGTTCTTGTCAGCTAAAACCTTTTACAACTTAAATAGTGTTTTTAAAATTCCAAAGGAAGGGTCTGAAATGTAAAATTGGAGTACTAACCTTCACTTTTTTAAAGTGACATCTTCTGCAAGCGAATTCCTTCTAATCAATGATGAGGCTTTCCTTCGTCTCCCTTCCTTGCCTTCTTGTTTCCTCCCTGCTGACTGCTCCTAGACATGAGCATGAAAAAGGCCGAGGCTAAGGTGTTCAGGGTCTCACTACCAGATGGGACTCATAGTGATCAGCCTGCTTACAGCCTCCCAACAGCTGGGATTATAAGTATGCGTCGCCATGCCCAGTCTCAGTTCCTGTCTCAGCACATCCTGGGAGTGGGGCTGGGGATTGAATCCAGCCCCGTGCCTGGTTGCAGGCACTTTACAACACTCAGATCTTATGAGGAGCCTTCTCAGTCTTTGCTCACAGAGATTCCAACCAGGTTGAGTTCAGTCCTAACACTAATGCTACTGATTCTTGTTCTCATGCATGAGGAGAGCACAGATCACTTGCAGAGCCCCATGGATTATCCTCCAATTGCCCTCAGGAGCATAACTGTACATTAATATAGTTTAAATTAGTCTACAAGCTAAGCCTAGTTCTGTAGTAGTTTGTATATGGCTGAAAGGAACCTTCCCTAGTCTCGAACCTCAGTAACTTGAACATAAAACAATTACTTGCTGGGCAAAGACTCCCGAACACTATTTCTTCTAGTCTGACAGCAAAATGAAGAGGGAGTGCTCCTGGAACTTTAAGGATATGATGCATTACTTAATGGCAACTAGTTGCTGACTAGGCAACTCAGAAGAAAAATGCTAGCTTATGATTTAGAGATAGTAGCTGATAAAGGTAGCACTCATACATATGGCAGATATAAGCTAGATGCCATTCTCAGGCCTTGTCTAATGCTAACTCACCTCATCCTCATCACTTTGAATGTACTGTAGCCATACTGTTATACTCACTTAATAGATAAGAAAGCCAAGACACAAGTTTACACAAATAAATGTCTGGTTCCAGCATTTCCATTATCCATCATCATTCTGTTCTGATGAATGAAGAGCCAAATATAAAAAAATAAACTCAGATTGCTATTGTTGTGTGTGTGTGTTAGCATATATGGTCATCACTACATTTCAGTCAATGACAGGCCACATGCATGTAAGATGGGTGGGCCCATAGAATTAAAATTTAGCACAAAATTAGCACATGTCGTTACTCACATGTTTGTGATAATACTGGAATAAGCAAACCTTCATTATTTCAAATTATATAAAAATATAGTGCACACCTATCATGTATAATACACACTTATAATGAACACCAGTGTTATGAGCCTATAGATTTATTATATTTTTATCACTTAGAACATACTCTTTATTAAAGAAAAGTGAACTGTAAAGGAGCATAACATGTTATACCAGCAGCAGCAGTAGCCATTTACCATGGCTCCTGATTGCACCATTCTTCGGTTCCACTTGATTTAATCTTTTGTTTGCCTACGTAAACTCTCTAGTGTTAACATGATGAAATTGCCTTATGACACATTTCTCAGAATGTATCCCATCATTAAGTGATGCATGACTATGAGTAGGTGTGTCTTGGTAAAAATCAGGGGACCCAGTTTGAATCTCAGATTAGAATTTTTTTGTAATTGTAATATTTTGTGTATTAACTTTGCAAACAATCTACAGCAGTGTTATTACATAGCTTTCATTTATCCATTTGGCAGGTGACTTAATGAAAATACCAAGTTCCGAATTGAGAATACAAATCTGTAAATGTATTGTCAACTTTTACCATGCAGAACCACCAAAGAAGCATATTCCAGGTGAAGTCTCAATTATCTGTCATCTCACTTTCCTCTGAAATGAGCTCACAAGCCCAATCACTAAAAATAAAAATTCTTGGATCTTTCTTTTGTAGTCTTGACCTCTTTAGACATCTTTCAGTTTTGATGTTTCCTTGTGATTTTTACTGCCAGATATTTATGACATAATAAATTCACATGTAAATAAGGTTATAATTATTGTTTATGTTACTTAAATTTTCTAATAAAGTTATCACATTTAAAAATTAATAAACATTCACTCAATTAGATGACAAATTTCTATAAGAGTACCATTTTCCATTGTGTTTCAAAAAGAGTTCTGCATGTTACAACTAAAGGATTTTAATATATAGTGGCAAAATAAACCACACTGAAATGGGTAATATCAAGACAGAGGCACTTGTACTGTGAGAATATTATGTTATTTAAGATCTTTTAGCTTTGTAGAGTACCTTTCATGCTTAATCTAGGGAGGTAGAGAAGATATAAGTAGTAGTTTAAATTACATATTTGTTTATAATATAATCATGGATAATTAGATGTCATATTGAAATGTCAGTCTGGTAGAAGTGTTTGGTAATTGGTACTAGACATTGGCTATGGAAAGGAACAGGTGCCAGCAATACAGATTTGGAATAGAAATGGAAACTGAAACCATCAGAAGTTCATTTTGTCAAAAGATAAAGCATCTAAACAGAAAGACACCAAGAATGAGTGCCTACACGGTGGTTTGGAAAATATGACCCAAAGAAATTGACAATGAAGGGAGATTCAGCAAAGGAGGAATATCTAAAGACTACCATGTCTTATGTGTCCGGGATGAGATGTCTGGTAAAAAAATGGTCTAAGTATCAGATGCTGAAGAAGCAGCTGTAAAAGAGTATGGAAAGATCACATGAATGTGTTATCTCAAAGTCTATAACTATCTTTGACAGATCTATGATAAAGTAGTCATTGCACATTCAGAGTTAAAGAATGAGTGCTGCAAGAGTAGCAACCATAAGTTTGAGAATGAGAGAGTGCAGCTAGTTGATAAACACAGCTTTATATTTTAAGGTGAATTTGTAAAGAAGCAAGATGGAAAATAGCTCAACTGATATCAAAGTTGTTTTTTTTTTTTTTTTAAAAAAAAAAGGTTATTTGAGTTTTGTTGTTCTTAGGTTGGGTAAATAAAGTTTGTAGGCAAAGGAGCTAGAATTTAGTGAGTGAGAAGTGAGAGGATGAATTATAAAAAAAAAAAGAGGTATGAGAAGATGGAATTAGGAGCACAAGCTTGGCAGAAAACAGAACACTTCTAAGCTTGTGTGTCTGGTTTATTTCATGCAACATGATAGTTTCCAAGCACATCCATTTTCCTACAATCTGTCATTTATAGCAGAGTAGTATTTCATTATGTACAGATACCACCTTTTCTTTATCCAATCACCTATTGATGTTATACAGGCTGTTTCCAGGATTTGGCTATTTCAAGTTGTGCTGCTATGAACATTGGTGTGCATGTATTGCAAAACATTGATATGCATCATACTAAACAGTGATATGATGTCTTAAGCTCTTTGGGGAAGACACCCCTCAGACGGATCATTGGGTCATATGAAATTTCTAATTTCAGTTCTTTGAGAAATCTGCATGCTGAGTTCCATAATGGTTGTACTGGTTTACAATCCCCCTGAAAATGAAGAAGGGTTATTTCTTCACTATAGAATTTCCAGCATGCTGTTGCTTCATTATTTCTTAATGATTGCCACTCTTTCTGGAATAAGATGGATTCTTCCTTGTCTTAATTTGTATTTTATTTAGAACTCAGAGGAAGACAGCAATGCCATGTAAATCCCAGATCCTATGCTTTCCTAAATGAACTATTATTTGGGCCACCTTTCTGCTTTACTTTTCATTCTGCTTTCCTTTTATTCCTTTAGATAGAATAAAAATAGTAAAATGTAATTAGAAACAGTACACAATTTTACTAAATGAAATAATAGGAATTCAACAGTGGTTGTTATGTTGCATAATGTTGTCTCACATGCTGGAATCTTAATTTTGTTTTTAATTTTCATTTCTCTATTGGCCAGAGATGTTGAACATGTTTTTATGTATTTGTTGGCCATTTGTATTTCATACTCCAGATACCCGTTTTAAAGATAACAAGCTAGTGGTGCACAAGTTAACACAGGAGCACTTGAGAAACATAAACATTGCTCTCTCAAGCTATCATGTAGTTAGTTACAAATGGTGGGCGTGGGAGGACATCTGGGACCACAGCAAGAAATTCTACCCTGGAGCAGTTGGAAGAAACCTAGCTCTGGAGATGGGAATCAGGTCTATGAGCCTTTATGTTATCAGGTCCTTGTATAGAAACATAAACTCAATAGAAAAGAAGACATAGCAAATAGAAAGCACATTTTGACTGTCCATATAATAGACTATTATACAAATAAAGTCATTATTGGGGAAATAAATTATAGCTTAGGAAAAAGCTTATCAGAAATCTAGTGTGCTATGGTACAATGTAAGAGTATTGCATAAATTGAAAATACCAGCAAGAAATATTTTAAGACATTAATATTCTTATCTCTGGATGGTGAAGTTCTAGAAAAACAAATACTGCAAAGGAATCTCATCAGTCTCAAAAGACAAGCTGTGAGGGAGTTAGGTAAGTGAGATCACCCAAGAGAGTTTGATCTCAGATGAGCAGGTATTGCCCAGTGTTTATTTCATCTTTTTTTTTTTTTTTTACCAAAATGTAATTATCCAGGGACCTGCCCAACTGCAATGGAACTTAAGGCAGATGGAAATTCTTATGAGACATTCCAAGAATCAGTCTTCCCCAAGTACCATTTCATTCATGACCATTTCTCAAAACAACATCATATTTTTACTCTTATTTGACTGTTGACACTATGTTATTGTTAACCTTTAAAATAACAGAGGTGAGGCACTGTCTTGAATAGTGAAAATAATCAGTATTTGTAATTCTCTGATTTTCATTTACCTGAAAATTACATCTATTGAAAAATAAAAACTATTGTCTCTCTTCGGAGTTGAGATGTGCTTCCAGGCTTTGAGATCCTATTTCAAATGCAATTCCAGGAATCAGCAAACTGTGGACTTCAGCACTGCAAATAAAATATTATGGGAATAAAATATTATACGCCTTGATTTTGGTATTATTTGAGGCTATCTTCTTGGTACAGTAGCAAGATGCAACACTCTCGGAGGACAAAAACCTTGAAAATCTATATACTAGCTGGTCATTTAAAGAAAAGGTTTGCCCAAATCTGTGCTTCCTACATTTTTCTTAAAGTTTTTACTATTGCTGCCATTAAGGAACAAATTAATCATTCTTTTGTCTTAATTATCATTTTGTGGAATAATCATACAGATTTACTGGTTGCATTAGGTTACCAGCAGGCTAGCTCATCATATAAGGCTAAAATGGCTGAAGTCGGAGGACTGGCAAAGACAATGGTTCAGTCAATGACCTTGCTTGAAAATCAACTCATTGAGAAACTTTGGGTGCTTAAAGTTCTGCAGCATCTCTCAACTTCTGGTTTGTATCCTGTTATCCTTGTCAATTAATTTTGTTCCCATTCAGCCATATTTTTTTCCATTCAGCCATATTAATGCTATACAGCATAAATAATTTTTAAAATTTCTTTTTAGAAGTTAATTGTGCTTTAATGGTGAAAGCACAAGCAGCCAGCAGAATCTGTGTTCACCTCAATGACCCAGATCCCTCTGGACAGCTTCTGTTTCGCTCATCAGAAATACTTTGGAATTTATTGGAAAAGTCTCCAAAAGAAGAAGTCATACAGCAGCTTAGTACCTTGGAATGTTTAATGTGAGTATATGCAACCAGATAGGAATGTCTTTCAACCTTAAAAAAGAATAAGTAGCTAGACACGTAACTAACATCTTTGTTTGAATCCTTATTAGGTGTCTGATTTATACCTTAGCTGTGTTTCAGGACCTTTGTGTGTGTGCTATTGTGTAACTGTATCATCAGTGGAAGAAGCCATGTTTTTCCTTATGAAACACTCTTAAAAGAGACTATTAAGCTAAATTATGTCTGTGCATGTAGAGAAAGTAAGATTAGATATTTAGAAGAACTATATTCAGTGAATCTCTTGTAGATGGTTTACTGTCTTCAAAATACTTCAAGAAAAATTAGCACCAACATAATATAAAATCAACAGTAAAAAGCTTTCCTATGCACAAATAATGGACTAGTTGAGGAATAAATTGGTAAAACAATTGTATTCCCAGTAGCTTCATAAGCATAACAGCTAGGGATCTATTTAACCAACAAAGACCTCTGTAATGAAAATTTCAGAATAATAAGAAAGAAATTTAAAAAAACACCAGGAGATGAAAAGACCTCTTATGTTTATGGCTTGGCAGACTGAACACTGTCAAAATGGCCAGCTATCCAAAGCAATCTAAAGATTCTGTGCAATTGGTATCTAATTTCCAGTGGCATTAATCATGCAAGTAGAAACAATTATTATAAAATCCATATGGAAACACAAAAGACCCAGAGTAGCAAAAGGAGTCCTAAGCAAAAAGAACAAAGCTGCTAGCATCACAATACCCAGTCTAAAATTAGACTACAAAGCAACAATATCAAAAACAGTATGATATGGTCATAAAAATAAAAATGTGGATGAAGAAAACTGAATAGAGGTTGCAGAAACAAACTCAGGCAACCACAGCCCTCTGGTTCTGGATAAGGGAGCTAAAAGCATTCCTTGAAGAAAACACAACCTCTTCTGAAGAACAGACAGCACTTTGGGGTCATTTCTTTCATAACATTTAATACGCTTTCTCTTAGTTGCCTGCTTCTTTTTTCTTTTCTCCTAGTACCATATAAATACCATGAAAGTAGAGAGCATGGCTATATTATTTCCATTTGTACTTTTAAAGCCTACTACTAAACTTGACACAGAGCAGACAACATTTGTTGAATAAAATAATACCGATAAGCTTGTAGGCCTACTTATTTTTTTGTTGCTACTATTTTTGTTTCAATGAATTTGGGAGGCTTTTGTCTTTTTTCTTTTTCTTTTTTTTCTTTCTTTCTTTTTTTTTTTTTCTGTACTGAGTGTTGAAAGTAGGACCTTTCCACTGAGCTATTTTTTTTTAATTATCTAAGATAGCATTTATTTAGAGATAACTTAAAACTGAATTAGAGAAAATTATGGAAGGTCTAATATACAAATGATAAAACCCTGAGATGAATATGGTTCAAGGTGGCCTGTTTGAATGCTAAGGTTTCCTTGATCTCTGATAACATTCCTGTCATGAGACCCTGTCACCATACTCCCCGTACCATTCTCTCTTCATAGGTACAAAACTCAAATGGAATGGCATGTTCAAATTTACGTTTTATGAATTACACTGAAAAGGGAAAAGCGAGAACCTAAGATGCACTAGACGAGTCAACAAATACTTAGGAGGTACTGCGCTATTAAGCAGACAGAGCCTTTTGCTTCCATTGAGGTTACCTTATTGTTGAATTTAGAGGGTAGATGTGTGAGGATCAAGAATATAGAGTACAGTATTTTGAGTGATAACACATGCTATGTAAATAAAATAGAGTGGTGCCTTAAAAGTGCGCTGAAGGATGGAGAATCTGCTGTAGTTTGAGTATCGCTTCCCTTATGGCTTGGGACCAGGTTAAATTTTTAAACTACGTTTTTTTCTGGAAAGTAGGTATGGGAAGGACATTGAGCATCCCTAA
>PVJA010052763.1:0-12272 GCA_004027025.1 Myocastor coypus
CTGGGCTAGGGGGATAGAGCTGGCAGTCTAAGCCTGCCTGATACCTCATGCTGTGGCAGCTCTGGAACCCTAGGCATGCTCAGACAGCTCTTCGTTAGTATCTCCTGAAAGCTTGTCACTTGGGGGAGGACCTCCATAACTTGTGTAGATGTATCTTCTGTGATCCTACTGACTACCGCTTTGATCTGCTTCTAACCTCATTTATCCTGTCACATAACTTGTGTGCGTGGCTTCTGCTATTTTCCTCTTTGCTACCCTCTCGGTTGGCTTTGAGGGAACTAGGAGCTTAGGGAAGCATTTTGTTGTTTTCTCATGTTTCTATTTTTATTTTTTGGTTTGGTGCTGAGGTTTGTGGATGCTGACAGTGTAAAGACTTTGTAGTTAGTACAGAGATCTTTTCACTTAGTCACTTTTCAGTGGTGTCCTTCGGGCATGGGTAACTACAGTCCTTTTGCCTGTGACCCAAGATCTGATCACCGCAACTTGGGGAAGGAGGATGCAGTGCAATTGGCACAGTGTCAGGTTCTCTGGGAATGTACTTTACAAAGGGAAGCCAAGTGACAACGCTCAGGACTACTCTGAACGAGCAGTCTCAGAAGACCCTCCTAACAGCGCTTTAATATTGTTCTCGTTACAAAGGGAACCTGGGGGTTGGTTTACAGAGAAAATCCATTAATAGCAACCACTGTAGTGGCTTTTTAAATGGCAGATTTTTCTTTATGGATTAGTGTTTATTTTTATTCAATTGTGGGCTGCTCATTTTCTTCAGATTCTGTTTGTGACAATTCTTTGAAGACTATAGTATCAGTAGGTTTCTCCAGAAAGAACTTAAATTTACTATTTTCAGGTATTTGGGTTCATAACCAGTGTTAAACCATTCTAAGTCAAATTCTTTGCTGTAGGCTTTCACGACCCCTCAGGCAGCATGCTCACATTCTGTGCATGAGTGTAATTCGTACAGTATACTGCGCTTTCCTGTCCTCAGAGCTGGCCATATCCCCAGTCTGCCCAGCACTTAAGTTCAAGAGATAGAAAGCTTTGCCCGTCTTTTTCTGTGGGTCTCTGCATTATGCACAGCTCTTTGGGTGGCCTAGAGGGTCTCCTGAGAATACTTACTTAGAGTTGGTCCTGAGTGCTGTCTCTTGTTTCCCTTTGCAAAAATTCTCTGTGTTAAGAGTTTCTTAGGCTAAAAGCTAGCTATAGCATTCTTTTTATCTTCCTGGGTTTTTATTTATATTTACTTCTTAGTCTTAAGAATTCCTTATATTCTTAGCAGCTCATCACTCTATTTAGGTTTTCAAAGCACTTAATGTGGAAGTTATACCCGTTTTCATGGACAGTCTGTGTAGATACCCAGCTTGTCCATACTGAGCCAGAATTAATATGCTCACATGTTCCTAAAAGACAGTATAAAGCCTGCCATAGAAACTGGTGTCATTATGAACAACATCATATATGATGCTGTGTGCTTGGCAAAATAAGAAACATTCAAATATTTTTCAACTGTTCCATATTCCAGTAAGTAGGTGATAATGTGTATAACTTTGCACTTATACTTTCAGATTTAAACAGTCTCAGTACACACTACCACACTGGTCACCAAGCCGTCCTTTGGTACGTACAGAGCAGCCGCTCATTGAGCTGGTCGAGGGACTGAAGGACGCTCTGCTCTTCGGCTGAAAGCGTGCAGAGGTCGAGCCGCGGGGTCTTCCTGAAAGCCAGGTCTGATTTCTGGAGCTGCTTGTTCTTCAGCACAGCTAGAATTTCATCCTCGGGCACCGAAATGTTCACGAGATTTTCAGCCATCAAAAACTCAGAAGTACTATCTGAAACTACATAAACTTTAATCAAGCTTTGATCTCCTTGTTTTTGGGATAAGCCCTTCTACATACTTAGCAATACCTGTATGCATTCATTTCATGAACAGAAATGCGCTCATATTCTGTTTCTTTGCATTCATTAGGATTCTCTACATCCAGCATTTCCCCACCCTGAATTAAAATCTAAAATGATGGCAGTGAGATAATAAAAATTCCTGGAGAGTTGTATTACATTTACATAATTCTTTGCACTAAGTTTTGCTATTTATTGGTGATACAAAGATAATATGAAGGAAGCTGTCTTTATAATGGCAGTTAAAAGGAGCTTTCCGTAAAAAAGCAGGAGAAAACTTAAGGGAGGGTTAGAATGGCACATGAGCAGCTGTACAGAACAATGGCCTGGACATAGGCTACATGGATTCAGAACATGTGCTCCAAGGAGCATCAAAGACTTGGGAGAGAGGAGGACGGTTTCATAAATTTGTTTTGTACTTAGAAGGGATTTATCTGGGGCTTTATTTCCCATCTTTCCTTTATAAAACTTCAAAAAAAAATCTTTTATTTATTTATTTGGTACAGGGTATTGCTACGCAGCTTGGGTTTGTAGTGATCCTCCTATCTCAGCCTCCCCAATGCTCACCATGCCCGATACTGGTAGCTGGCACAGCATGTGTTACTGGGGATCAAACTCAGGTCCTTGCGCTTGCCAGGCAGGTCTTAGATCACTGAGCTATCTCCTCAGTTCCCATCTTTCCTTTAAATAAATTCTAAATAAAGAGTTAAATGAAGGAAGGAAACTATTAAAGCAACCTATGAGAAAAAAGATACTTCTAAATTTCTGGATTGGGAAGTGTAAAAGCAATGGAGGAATCACTGAAAACACCCGACCAACAGAAGCTGGAGTGAAGGACCCCTGGGTCTCTGTTATCTTGGAGCTCTGAATGCTCCTAACAGCTGTCCAGGGCAGGTGATTCTAGTGCAGGGCATCTCTGGGAAATGCAATTCTGATGTTGTGTAATTCTTTAGCAGCAAGTGAGAAGCCCACTTAGCCTTCCAACCAACCACATTTCTAAACTCAAGTCTTAGCCATATTTAAATGTTACTGTGGCCAGGCGTGGTGGTGCACGCCTGTAATCCCAGCACTTGGGAGGCTGAGGCAGGAGGATCAGTGTGAGTTCGAGACCAGCCTGGGCTACAAAAGTGAGCTCAAGGCCAGCCTGAACTGCATAGTGAGACCCTGTCTCAAAAAGACAAAAAAAAAAAAAAAAAAAAAAAAAAAAAAAAGTTACTGTGGCTTCAAAGAATGTATGGATTCTGAAGTCTTTAGTTTTCATTGACGGTTTCAAAAATTGGATTTTTTTTTTTTTTTTTTTTTTTTGGCTTTTTGAGACAGGGTCTCGCTATGCAGTTCAGGTTGGCCTTGAGCTCACTTTTGTAGCCAAGACTGGTCTCAAACTCACACGATCCTCCTGCCTCAGCCTCCCGAGTGCTGGGATCAAAAATTGGATTTGAACCGTGATGCAGAAGTTATAGTAGCAAATATTTGGTTTTGTACAGACATTACTTCCACCATAGTGGATAAATTCAATAAAGCTCATATCCCTCCTCCCAGAAAAATAGAACTGGTAGAGCACTCAAGAGGTAGATCAGTTGCCTAGCTTGTGAGAGGTCCTGCTTTTGACGTCTGGCACCACCCAAAATACATGAATAGACAAATAAATCCACAAACAAAGAAAAGCTTGAGATGTGTTTACATTAGGCTGTGCCATGCCAGACTTCCTTGATGGACTTTTAAGTTCTGCAGCGAAGATCTGTATAGCTTGTGCTGGTGACTGTGTAACTGATATACACTTATAATCAGAAAAGTACTTCCCAATAATCATTTATTGAATGAAAAACTAAAAATGAAGACATATGTGCTAAGGGCTGGCCAGATCACTTGGTGGATTAAAGTGCCTGCTTGGGCAGATGCAGGGACTGGGCTTTGATCCCCGGCATGCTCTGGGGCATGCTGTGACAGCAACTGAGACTGGGTGTGGTGGCACCTACATGTAATCCCAGCACTTGGGAGCCTGAAAACAGGAGGATCACTACGTGCCCCATCTGTGTAGAGAGACCCTGTACTAAATGCATAAAAAAGAAAGCATATATGTTAAAATACAACTTAAGTGAGTAAAACAAAAATAATAAAGTATCAAAAACACTTACAACCAGTGTAAGGATTACAACTGCTGATATTTCAAGAATTCTCAGAAATCATTAAGAATATGTCAAAAGTCTAATATTTAGGGAAAGAGAATTCACCAAAAATACAGACAAAAACAATCAAGCATATTACTAAAGTACTAAAAAACTAATATAGTATTAATCAAAGTATTGACTTTGATTAAGCAAATAGTAAGGAACTGTATCTCATGTTGACATACATGACTGAAATACTTTTGAATAACACTTTTAGGAAAAAAGTTAGCAATATGCATGAATATCCACATCAGTGCTTGTCTCCTTTGATCTAGTGTTCATTTAATATGTAGAGTTTCATTCAACAAATATTTATCAAGTGCCACTTATATGTCCAGTTCTGTAATTTTGATTCTGTAAACCTATCCTATGGAAACAATCAAGAAGAAATAAGCCAGGCGTGGTGGCTCACACCTGTAATCCCAGCACTCGGGAGGCAGAGGCAGGAGGATTGGTGTAAGTTCAAGACCAGCCTGGGCTACAAAAGTGAGCTCAAGGCCAGCCTCAACTGCATAGCGAGACCCTGTCTCAAAAAGACAAAAAAAAAAAAAAAAAAAAAAAAAAAAAAAAAAAAAAAAAAAAAAAAAAAAGAAGAAATAGCTCACTGTAGAAAGCTGCTCAGTATCCCGCTGTTTAGAACAAAGCACAAGTGGGTACAAAGTGCAGAGGCCAGGACGGCTCAGGCCCGTCGTGGTGGTTGGCAGTCGCACAACCTGTACGCCCTCAGAACGTACATACGAGGAAAGGAAATCCCCAGGCACAAAGCCCCAAAGAAAACATCTAAGCCAAAACATACCTTCTTCAATATTGGCAGCACCTCTTGTAGTTTGTTTTGGCTCCCTTGAACTTAGCTGGACGGTTGGTCCAAAATTCTGTAAAATCGGAATGTTAGATTAGAACATAATTTCACATTTAAAATTCACAAAATAAGCCGGGCGTGGTGGCGCACGCCTGTAATCCCAGCATTCGGGAGGCTGAGGCAGGAGGATCAGTGCGAGTTCAAGACCAGCCTGGGCTACGGAAGTGAGCTCAAGGCCAGCCTGAACTGCATAGTGAGACCCTGTCTCAAAGAGACAAAAAAAAAAAAAAAGAAATCACAAAATACATGGATTTTAAAAATTTTTTAAATTGCTGTCTATGTTTTAAGTTTCTTTTTTTTTTTTGGTCTTCTTGAGATAAGGTCTCATTATGCAGTTTAGGCTGGCCTTGATCTCACTTTTGTAGCCCAGGCTGGTCTCAAACTCGCACCGCTTCTCCTGCCTCAGCCTCCCAAGTGCTGGCATTATAGGCGTGTGTGGCACACGCTTATAAGCTATCTTTATTGAAGTAGTATTTTGCTTTTGCAACAGAAATCTGAGTTAAGGTCTTTCTAAGGTATATGAATATTTAAAAATACATTTTTATGTGCACTGAAAAATTTCAGGCTGCAGTGTTAAATATTTCCAAAAGTAAAAGTACATTAAGTAGCAATAAAATGTATTTTAAAGGAAAGGCAAAAATTTATTGCAAGGTTTATAACTTAGTTGATTTATCCTGGCAATGAACCCAGAGCTTTCACCTTGGGCTCCATCCCCAGCTTGTTATTATTATTATAAATGTTATTATATTATTTATTTTGAGACAAGGTCTTGTTAAGTCAAGAAGTTGCTCAGTTGTGCTTGAGCTTGTGATTCTCCTGCCTCTGGATCCACCAAGCCTGGCTGTTTTTTTTTTTTTTTTCAGCACTGGGGATGGAACTCAGGACCTTGCACTTGCCAGGCAAGTGCTTATTCTGCTGAGCTATCTCCCCAGCTCGAGTTGATTTAGTTTTGTAAGGGGGAATCACAACCCCATCCTAAAGCCCCTAACTCTTACTAATACCAGGTGTAGGTTAATATCTCAGATGGCAAAACTTAGGACAGATACTACTGTCCCAAAACTGTATAGACTCTAGACAAGGGATATTGAATGCTTAAATATATGATAGCAATATATAAAATGTATTTGTTGCAGGGTATTAGTAAATATACGCATCCCATCCACATCCCTTTTACTTTCCCGCTTCCTCCACTCCATTCTAGCTGCCCCCATCCCGAAGCCTTCTCATCTCCGTAACACATCTGTGGAAAAAAAAAGCTGTGAACACTGGCAGTGTGCTTGTGCTGCTTGGCTGTGACTCGGCCTGGACCTGGCTGCAGTTTAGTCTGACGTCAGCAGTACACCCTTAGGTCTTCACAACGGTTTTTATTAAGTCGTTGATGCCTATGACAGACTTGAGTGACTTGGACTGAAACCCAGATACAAAGGAGCAGTTGTGCCTTTTTTTTTTTTTTTTCTGTTTTCTTTCTTTTTAAAAAGTTTTTTTTTATTGTATTTATTTATTTATTATTTTTTTCTTGTTTCAGAACCTTTGTTTGTTTATTCACTCATTTTTATGGCTGGCTTAGCTTGCCCCGAGGGCAGGGCTGGTGCAGCATGTGGTGCCGGGGATCGAACCGCGGTCCCTGCAGCCGCCCAAGCTTTCCTAAGCAGGCGATTTAGACCACTGAGCCATCCTGTCGGGCCCCTGAAATTTTATTTTATTTATTTATTTATTTTTGTCCTTTTGAGACAGGGTCTTGCTATGCAGTTCAGGCTGGCCTTGAGCTCACTTTTGTAGCCCAGGCTGGTCTCGAACTTGCACCAATCCTCCTGCCTCAGCCTCCCGAGTGCTGGGATTACAGGCGTGTGCCACCACGCCTGGCTACAACATGAAATTTTTTTTTTTTTTTTTTTTTACAACATGAAATTTTAAAAAGGATTTAAGAGGCATTAGTCTTATCAGGAGGTTGTGTATGTCATTAAATACTATGTTTATAATTAGGCAATAAGAACATGTTGATAACAATATTAACTTATTCATATTTAATATATGAATGAACATTTGGCTGATGAACATTGTGGTTGGCTACTATCTATATTCATCTTATTAATCACATAAAATTAATGCTGCCTAAAATATTCATTTATTTATTTTTTTCTTGTTTCAGAACCTTTGTTTGTTTATTCACTCATTTTTATGACCAGCTCAGCCCGCCCCGAGGGCAGGGCTGGCACAGCATGTGGTGCCGGGGATGGTACCGCGGTCCCTGAAGCTGCCCAAGCTTTCCCAAGCAGGCGCTTTAGACCACTGAGCCATCCCGCTGGGCCCCCCAGTTCTTTCTTTATTTATGTATTTATTTATCGTGGTACTGGGATTAAACTCAAGATCCTCAGCTTGCCAGGCAGGTGCTTATTCTACTGAACTATCTCCCGGTCCCTCCAGTTCTATTTGTGAAAAAGTCAGAAGTAATACTTAAGGCCGCAACTCCAAGTTCAATACTATTTACTTACTCCTTTAGTATATCCGACATTCTAAAGTGAATATTTATAACTTAGAACAATAGCCAATGTCATGTTTAGATCACATTTACTTAATGCTCAGAATTTCCTGCATAACAAAAATTATTACACCTCTGGTGTTTATTGAAGTTTCCTCCTTACCTCTCTCCCTTCCTTCTCTCCCTTTCTCCTTCTCTTACTTAAATACTTTGTTGAATTCTGTTGTGAAGGATTTCAGTTTTCCTAGAGTTGGTTATGAATGACAACAAATGGCGGTTTACTAAAGTTGCGCTAGACCCTTCCCTGGTAATTCACTGTGCAAAGGAAGTAGAATACAGCCAGGAAAGACAGCAGCGTGAGCTTCTCCCACGCGACTGCAGGAGTGTGTCCTGGGGACTCTGGCTGCTTTTCCAAGCGAGCTTTCAATACTGAACAGAGAGAGAGAAAGAGAGAGAGAGAGAGAGAGAGAGAGAGGTGTGTGTCTGGTTCAGCCTGCCCTGAGGGTGGGGCTGGCGCAGCATGTGGTGCTAGGGATTGAACCACAGTCCTTGCGCTTGCCTAAGCTTGCTGGAGCAGGCGCTTTAGACCGCTGAGCTATCTTGCCAGCCCTGAACAGAGACTCTGCCAACACTGTACTTACATGCATTTGTTCACTGAGTTTCTGCACTACAGATCCAGGGTTCTTTCTCTTCTGGTCTGAAAGGCTTCTCTGCTTATTTTCAACAATTCGTTTTCTTCTAATGGCAGAACCTTAAACGTCAGCACACGGTCACAAATTACTCGAGCTGAGGACATCACGCGCATCCAGTTAAAACTTGCGAGCCACCTTTAAATATCACAGACAGCTCTCGGTCTAGGGTCAACACACTTTCGCTGAATTTCTCCTGCACTGTATGGCAGGTACAGGGATGAATTCAACAGAGCTCCTGCTTCTGCATGGCTTGTACGTTAGAGGGCTGACCTCTGAGATGTGGTCCTGGGACCCCAGGAGGCTAGGGCAGAAAGCCATTGGTGTACAAGCACTGTGTCAGAATACTAATTTAGACTTACTGTCTAGAAATTAAGCTCTTACTGATACAATGGTTGACAGCAACACTCCTGTTGCACAGTGTGCAGGCAGACTGCTGCAGAGTGCATAGACTAAACTTGGTTTCTTTTTTTGATTTTTTTGTGGGACCAGGGTTTGAACTCACAACCTTGCACTTGCCCAGCAGGCACTTGTGCCTCGGAGCTATCTCCCCAGCCCCAAAACTTGGTTTCCGAAGGGAGGAAAAGTTCCAAAGACAAGAGGCTGGCAGAGGCATCGTCAGTCACCGGGGTCTCCTCTCTCCTCTTCTTTTCCTTCACTTCCTCCATCTCTTTCCCTTCCCATCCTCTTTCCCTTTTCTCCCCCCTTCCTCTCTCCCTTCTTCCCGCCCTCCTCACTCTCCTTCTTTTTGGCACCGAGGATGGCATCAGGACCTCATGCATGCTAGGCACGTGCTGTGCCACAGGGCTGCCCGCCAGCCTTGTTGTTTGGATACAGGGTCTAGTTATATAGTTCAGACTGGCCTTGAATTCATTATGTAGCCCAGGTTAGGCTCAAAGTTATAGAGATGAGGGCTTCATGCAGCTTCAGTGTTTCCAGACATACTGTTCTCCTGAGGCTTTTTACCCAGCAAATCTAGTTAACAAATTTCCCCAGTCTTTCCCATTCTTCACATCTGCTCACATACTCTAATTCAATCTTTTTTTTTTTTTTTAAAGAGCAGAGTTTATTTATTAGGAGAAAGAAAGCTTCTGTCCAAGAGAGGGACAGAAGGGGACCTGAGTGGGTTGCCAAGGACTGTCCTTTTTAGGGATTTTTATATAGCAAAACTATGAGGTAAGGATCTACGATGGAAAACACCTTAGGAACTCCATAGGTGACCATGAGGTGGGAAAAAACTATGGTCAACCAATAAGATTACAAGCACAATTGCTCAGGTAAAATTGATTAAACCTGAGATCAAGTGGGGACGTGAGTCGCCTAGCACGCGGACGTGAATACAGAACAGGGGCTTTTCCTGCTGGGGGTTGGGTCAGTTACTCTTCCTCACTTCCTCAAGGTAGGAGACCTATTTAGAATATCGGTCCTGGATGTTTATCTTTAGGGAGGTAAGCATGCATTTGATCTTTTGTCTTGAGATCTAATTCAATCTTATAATAGGTAGTGGGCAAAGCAGAGGACACCTGAACCCTCTAATTCTCTCCTCATCTACTTCCAAGTATCTCTTTATTTGTTTGGTATAGGGTCTCACTCTGCGGGGCTGGCACAGCATGCCAGGTCCATGCACCTGCCAGGCAGGAGCTTGGACTGCCAAGCTATCTCCCCAGCCCAGTATCTCTCTTTTTTTTTTTTTTTTTTTTTTTTTTATTTTTTTTTTTTTTTTTTTTTTTTTTTTTTTTTTTTTTAAGAATTTATTTTTATTTTATTCTTCTTTCAGAACTTTTGTTTGTTTATCTATCTTTTATGGCCGACTCAGCCATAAAAGGGCAGGGCTGAGGGCAGGGCTGGAACAGCATGTGGTGCCGGGGATTGAACCGCGGTCCCTGCAGCCGCCCAAGCTTTCCTAAGCAGGCGCTTTAGACCACTGAGCCATCCCGCCGGGCCCCAGTATCTCTTTTCTTACTTCCTCAACCCTCAAGTTTTATCTCACAGGAAACATGAAGATACATAAAAGGTTGAGATAAACGATGGAGTAGATCTTATAGGTAATAGGACACGAAGACAAGAACACTGATGGGATCTGATTTTCTGGCGGGACCAGGGTTCAAACTCATGACATTGCATTGGCCAGGCAGGCACTTGCGCCACGGAGCTGTCTCCCCAGCCCCCTGGGATTTGCTTTTAAAACTTAATTTCATAGGTAATTTTTATATTTAATTTATATTTAGAAGCTTTCTTTCCTGTAGATCATTTGTGTATACCTAGCGCTCTGGGTCTAGATCTGCTTCTTCAAGTCAGTGTCATAGGCCACACTACCATGGCTAGCATGCTTATGAATGCCTTCTATTTGTTAAAACTGAATTTGTCCTGCTCAGTCGCAATTGTTCTTAATACAGAAAATTGCTTTTATACAGTAAAATTTCAAGCATATTGAAGAGCCTCTGTGTATAAAAGGACTCTGTATCAAGGTGCTGCCTACTATGAGAGATCTGGTTCCTCTCCTTCCCTTTTCCAGAGATAATTACTAGAGCTGAGTGTGCTGTCTGCCATTAACGTCTGCCACAACTTTAGTGCTAATGGATGTTTCTATAACCCACTGGCTACTCTAGGATTGTTGTTGTTGTTGCTATTATTATTATTATTATTATTATTTTTTTTTTTTTGTCTTTTTGAGACAGGGTCTCACTGTGCAGTTCAGGCTGGCCTTGAGCTCACTTTTGTAGCCCAGGTTGGTTTCGAACTCGCACTGATCCTCCTGCCTCAGCCTCCCGAGTGCTGGGATTACAGGTGTGCGCCACCACGCCTGGCATTATTATTATTATTATTGTCTCTTTGAGACAGGATCTCCCTATGTAGTTCATTCTTTTTTTTTTTTTGTGGAACTGGGGATTGAACTCAGGCCCCTGTGCTTGCCAGGCAAGCACTTATTCTACTGAGCTATCTCTCCAGCCCTCCCTATGTAGGTTGGCCTTGAGTTGAGCTGCATTTGTAGCCCAGGCTGGTCTTGAATTTGCAAGGAGCCTCCTGCCTCAGCCTCCCGAGTGCTGGGGTATAGGCATGTGTCACCATGCCTGGCTTATTCTACAGAAGCGTCATAACTTTACAGTTCTTCTCATTTGGGATAGTTATTCTCACTGATATGTGGCTTAGGAAAAATTAACAGATAAATATTTGATGAAAAAGGAGAAGTGGGGACACTGGATACTTGAGGAAAATAAACGTTTGAAATGGTAGCTGTGAAGAACGGAGCATGAATTTACCAGAGAAGGACTCAGATTATTGGGTAAAGGTGAGTATGAGGTGGATGACGATGAGTCCACAGCGTAACCAAGGCAGCTGGCACAGCATGGGAATTCCCTGCTATTTAGAAGTAGGCAGAGAGTGAGTGGAGAAACTGTCTTTTTTTCTGGGTAGAGACATTTGCCTGACTGGCAAAGTTCTCAAGTTACTGGGGAAAGAGTTATTGAAACACTACTGCATTAAAACTGGAAAAGAGAGCTAATGAATTGGAACAAGAAAGGAAGAGAAAATCGTAGCACCCCAGTGAGATGGAATGGTCCAAGGAACAGTAGGACCACAGGACAGTGAGTCAGAGAGAACGCTGTGGTTGGGCAACTCTAGCAGGAGATGCGACAGCTGTGGAAAGGCCCGGGTGAGTACTTGAGGCGGAGGAGTACACAGACGGCTGTTTGAGACAGAAAAAGGACTAGGATGGATCAGCGTGCTAGGCTGTTTGTTCACCTGACCACTGGATTATCTAGTATGACAGTAAGGCTACACAGAAATGAAAGCTGTGCACCAGATGTCGAAGTCATCTTTGGGGGACACAACTTGAGACACCAGGAGGTGACACAGTCATGGGGCAGGCTCATGGGACAGAGATTCTTCCACACAGTGCTGCTAGAGTTCTGGAAGTGCTGGCAGAGAAAAAGATTTGCCCTATATCTGTCAACACTAGACATTTAAAAGTCTGAGAATACTGCCGGGCGTGGTGGCGCACGCCTGTAATCCCAGCACTCGGGAGGCTGAGGCAGGAGGATCAGTGCGAGTTCGAAACCAACCTGGGCTACAAAAGTGAGCTCAAGGCCAGCCTGAACTGCACAGTGAGACCCTGTCTCAAAAAGACAAAAAAGGGCTGGGGAGATAGCTCCGAGGCACAAGTGCCTGCTGGGCAAGTGCAAGGT
>PVJA010052764.1:0-12287 GCA_004027025.1 Myocastor coypus
GGCCGTGACTCGTCCCGAAGGCTAACACTAACAACAGTTCTACAAAGTACTGTCTATGGTCTCAAATTTAATCCTGAGGGGATTTGACCCTGGAAGATACCAAAAAAAAAAAAAAATGAATGTTTAGTTATACAGGTCTTGCTTCGACTTGCCCTTGACCACCCAGCAAGAAAAAAAAAATCCTTAATTACAATGCATGAAACGCAGAGCTAGATTGGTGAGATGAGCTTCAGGAGGCTGAGATTCAATAGCCTCCAACATCACAAGCTTCACTGGTGGCCCACTGCAATTGCAAAACCTTTGACTGTATATGTATCTGCTTCCTCTTAGTCCAAAGAGAAGTATATTCTTTCCTTTTTTTCTTTCTTTCTTTTTTCTATGCAACATCAATAGGGAGGTGTGTCATGCCCACACACTGCACTCTATAGAATGATTGTGAGGACAATATGCAATATGTCAACTTTCAAAGAAAAGAAGGGGGAAAAGAAAAAAAAAATAGTAATGTGGATTTAGAAAGGTTAATGTTTAATTGTTTGATCAATCTCATATACCTATATGTATTGATCTAAACTGATCTGATGATGAAAATATGTAATATAACCATTGTTAAATTTAAACAATAAAAAAATTGAAAAAAAAATAAATAAATTGTGTTTATTACTGATTGTACAACTGTAGCTGTCATATGTGTTGTAATCAGTTGTTCTCCCTTGTGCAACAATGTAAGGAAGCTCTCTGGTAATAACTTCATCACAACCCTACACCAAAAGAGAAGACAGAGCCAAACAGAAACCAAAATCACACTCTCAATTAATTGCAGAGGTTGGATCTTGGCCCAGACACAAGTCAAGAATCTTCCACATACAGAAGATATCCTTGAAGTACAGAAGATATCCTTGAAGTATTGATGCCTTGGAGAGGTATCAATACTAGTGATATAGTTACCTATGGCCAAAACTCACAAGGATCACCACAGAAAACAAAATTAAAATTTTTCTTGACATAAAAAATGTGAAAACAAAGAAACAAAATGCAACTTCAGACCTCCAGGCAATGCCGAACAAGTCTGGAAAACATTGACATAGAAGAAATTGCAAGTCACACTCCTAAAATTTCTGAAATGATGTCAACAGAAGTGAAAAACAAAACAAAACAAAACAAAAAAAAAACCTTCCATTAGGCTATAGAAGCCAGATCAGAGATAATCTCTCCAGTAAAACAAAGAAATGACAACATAATGAAAGAATTGCTAAGCACATTTAAAGAAGACATAAAAAATAGAGGAACATAGAAAAATGATGGAAATTTTTAATGAACACTATAGAAAAGAATTCCAATGCATGCAACAGATGCAAAGAGCTATCTAGGAAATTAAAAATTCCCTTAAAAGCTGGAAAATGGCTTGAATGAGACTGAAGACTTTCAGACATTGAAGACATTGAAGCTAGTGATAATGAAAGGAAAAATCTCTTTAAAACAAGAAACCAGGAAATAATTCAACAACTGCAAGATGATGCAAAGAAAAGCAGTATAAGACTATTAGGTGTGAACAAAAAAGGAGGCATTTACCCAAATGATATAAAAAGAATATCTGCAAAAGTAATAGCAAAGTTTCCTAAGCATGGAGAAAGATTCTGACATATAGAAAAGTGAGATATATAGAGCTCCAATTAGCCATAAGCAAGATAAGTCTATACCTAACCACATACTAGTCAAGATCCTACACATTTTGTAAAAGAATAGAATATTAAAAGCTGCTAAACTGATGAAACAGATCACCTACAATGGAAAGTCCATCTGAAACATGGCAGATTTCTCAACACAAGCCATTGAATCAAGAAGAGCATGGATGGGCCGGAAAGATAGCTCCATGGCACAAGTGCCTGCCTGGCAAGTGCAAGCTCATGAGTTTGAACCCTGGTATCACTGAAAAACAAAACAAACAAACAAATAAACAAAAATAAAACACACACACACAAAGAGGAGTGTGGAGTGAAGTATTTCAGGTCCTAAAAGAAAATAACTTCCAACTAAGATTGATGCACCCTGAAATACTACCTATCAAATTTAAAGGAGAAATAAGATACTTCAACAACAAAGAACAACTGAAGAAATTTAAGACCACAAAACAACCCTACATAGAGTGTTGAAAGATATTCTAGAAAGATATAAAGATTATCACAATTCTGAGACAAACAACAGAATGGAACCACCGAGGATGGCAAGCAATTAAACAAAAGGGAAAAGCAGGGAACCATCAGCAGGAAAATAACGTGGCAAAGATAATTCAGTACACATCAGTTATGCACGTACATCAATATAAATGGCCTCAATTCAGTAATCAAAAGAAAAATACTGACAAAATGGATCAGGAAACCAAATACAATAATATCTACACGTAAGAAACACATTTAACTCAAAAAGAAATTCATAGGTGATGGAAAATAATACTCCATGTGGCAGGAACCCAGCAAAATCAGGAATAGCTATTCTCTTTGCAGGTAATATAAACTTCAAACCAAGAATGATCAAAAGAGATAAAGTCACTATGTACTAGTTAGGGAAAACTGCAAGACAAAGAGATAACAATCATAAATATCTATGTACCAATTGGGGGAACACCGCAATATATGTAAGACAACATTAATAGACATGAAAAATCAATAACACAACCTTGATGGAGGACCTTAATTTTCCATTGTCAAAAGAGAGACCAACTAGACAAAAAATCAGCAAGGAAATTGTAGAACTGTATTAATCTTGTGAACAAATGAGTTTAATAGACCACTACAATGTTCCACCGAACATCAGAACACATTCTTCTCAGCTGCACATGGAATGTTTCTAAAATAGAACACATACTAGCACATAGAACATGCTTATGCAAATGCAAAGATGGGTGATGGTGGCAGCAGAATCTGCAAAACAAGGAGTGGGATGATAGCACTCCACCTTGGGAGGGGAGTAAGGGGCTGAGCAGACTTGCATTTCCACAGAAGGAGCAGAGAACCAGACCATATCACACATCCCACCCCACCCTACAACAAATGGCCCGAGAGGACAGAGACTACTTGCCTACTACTGGTAGAGGACTACAGAAGGCTGCCTAAGTCCAGGAGGAGTCAAAGGTGCAGGGAACTAAGAACAGCCCCCTTATCTCTGAAAATAGCACAGACATGGGAAAGATGCTACCGCAAACTTGGAGAGATGCCACCAAAAGAAACAGGGTAAGGAGCGGGAGGCCACTGAGGAATATACAGAAAGTACTGGCTGGAGACTCTGGCACCAGGGCCCTACATCTTGAGCCAAAGATCAGCTTCAAATCCAGCACAGACTCTACTGTAGGCTTGGAAGTGCTATCCAGTAGTTTTAAAAATTTTTATTTTAAAGGGATAGAAACCAATAAAACGATGATACAGAATTTCGAAACAAGATAATAGGAAATTAACAAGGTTGTTATATTATATATTGTTATCTTGAAAGTAGGTATAGGAAGACCTCATCTCAAATTAATAAAAGTCATTGATGATGACTAAATGGAGGAAAAATAATACTAAATGGGCAAAAACTGAAAATTCAGAGTCTTGACAAATTCTAAAGTCAAAGGGACAGGGAGATAGCTCAGTGGAATAAGTGCTTGCTTGGCAAGCACAAGGTTTTGAGTTCAATCCCTGGTACTGCAATAAATAAATAAAGTAAGTAAGTAAGTAAGCAAGTAAGTAAGTAAGTCAAGGACAAAGCAGTTTTATCCACTCTCACTACTGCTGTTGAAGATAGCACTCAAAACTTTAAACAGTGCAATCATGCAAGAGAAAGAAGTACAATAAGAACAAGAAAAGAAATAAATCAAATTATGTTTATTTGCAAACAATAGTATCCTTTACACAAAAGCTCAAATACTCCACCTGAACACTCTCAAAGCTAAAAGATAAATTAAGCCAAGTAGTTGGATACAACATCAACACACAGGGCCAGCCAAACAATCAGTGAATTAAAGCACCTGCAAGCAGGCCCAGGGGTTGGGGACTCAATCCCTGGGCCTGCTATCTAGGGCCCTGACCCCAGGTCACCCTGGGAGGGCAATTGAGGCTGGATGTGGTGGCCAGCACCTGCAATTCCAGCTCTTGGGAGGCTGTAAACAGGTGGACCATTATGAGTCTGGTCTAGTAGTGAGATTCTGAGCACCCTATAGACCCTTCCCTAAAATACAAAAAAAAAAAAAAAAAAAAAAATCAAAATCAACACACAGAGACTGGGCATGGTGGCACATGCCTGTAGTCCCTGTGCTTGGGTGTTTGGGAGGCTGAAAACAGAAGGATTACTAAGTGTCTGATTTGTGTAGTGAGACCCTGTAGACCCTGTACTAAATACATTTTATAAAATCAACACACAAATATCAATAGCATTACTGTACACCAATAATGAACCTACTGAGAAAAAAATAAGAAACACAGTCCTCTCTCTGTTTCTATAGATAGATAGATAGATAGATAGATAGATAGATAGATAAATAGATAGATAGGTTCAAAGACTTCCTGACTATAATCCCAACTGCCTAAGAAATAGTACCAAGCATCAGCAAATTGAGATAACAAACTAAAAATCTTTTGTGGACAAAAATAATCAACAGAGTACAGAAATAACCTGTAGAATAAGAAACATTTTGCCAACTACTCCTACAATAGAAGACTAATATCTAGGGGCCCGGCGGGATGGCTCAGTGGTCTAAAGCCCCTGCTTGGGAAGGCTTGGGCGGCTTCAGGGACCGCGGTTTGATCCCCGGCACCACATGCTGCACCAGCCCTGCCCTCGGGGCGGGCTGAGCAGGCCATAAAATTGAGTAAATAAACAAACAAAGGTTCTGAAACAAGAAAATAAATAAATAAATAAATAAATAAATAAATAAATAAATAAATAAAAGAAGACTAATATCTAGAATATATAAAGAAATCAATAAAACAGATCTAAAACCACAAAAGACCTAATAGAAAGTGGGCAATTGAAATGAATAAATATTTCTCAAAAGAAAAGCATAGATGGCCAATAAGTTGATGAAAACTGTTCAGCATCTTTGGCTAACTAAAAAATGAAAATCAAAACAGCAATGAGATTCTATCTTAGTCCAGTAAGAGTGGCTATTAACAAGGACTCAAGAAACAAATTCTGGAAAAGTGAAAAAAAGAGAAAGCTTCTACAACCTTCTACAATGTTAATAAAAATGAACTGAGTGGCACAAGCACCTCCCTGGCAAGCACAAGGTCAGAGTTCAATTGCTGACCAAAAAAAAAAAAGATAAAAGATAAAAAGAAAGAGATAAACAAAATTGAAAACTAGTATAATACTATGAAAGTCAGAGTCAAAATCACATGCATGTATGTCTGCATGCACATGAGCACAAACACACACACACACACACACACACACACACACACACACACACACACACGTTGAAATTTGGTTTGACCCACGTGTGTCCTTCCTGGGTATCTTCCCGAAACAGTTGGAGTCATCATAGTACAGTGATACGTGTTGTTATGGTTTGTGTCTAGTTGTTCCCCCAAAGCCTTATGTAAATTATGGGACTGTCAAGCACGCAGCTCAAGGGGGCGGGGACAAAGGGCCAGGGCGGGGCTTGAGGGTGCATGGCCAAGAGAGGTGTAAACTGTTAAACTGACAGCACAAGCTGCCAGAGCCTCCCCGCCACACGCGGAGCTCTCTCAGAAGTGTGGAGCAGATCATCCTGGATACAGCAGCACCCAGCCTCTACTCCAGGCCTATAAAGCAGGGGCAGCATCTTGAAACCTCCAGTAACTATGAGCTAAATAAACCCTTCCTCCCCTAAGCTTGTGTGTCAAGTAACGACATTGCATTATGCCAGCATTGAGAGAAAAATAACTAAGACACGTGTTTACACATATTTATATCCAACACAATTCACAATGAAAATATCCTACATGCCCATCAACGGATGAATGGATAAAGAAAATTTTATAGATGTAGGTATATAGATATAGATATAGATATAGATATAGATATAGATATAGATATAGATATAGAGCGAAGTGTTAACCATAAAGAAGGATAAATTTGACTCATTTTCAGGAAAATCATTGGATTTTGAGATCATAGCATTGTAAGGCATAAATCAGACACATAATGTCAAGTATTACAAGGTTTTTCTTATCTCAGAAACCCCAAATATAAATAGTGAAATAAAAGACAGATGGTAGGAAATAGAGAGTTAAGCTTTTTAAATATGGGAAAAGGGATCTAGAAAAAGTGGAAAGAATACTAGGGAAGAAAAGGGATCAACATGATCAACATATGAGTGTATATTCCCTAAAGTAAATGCAGTTATTATGTATAATAAAAGTTTTAAAAGAGAGGCTAGGGCCCACTTCCAGCAGACACAAAGTCTCCCTCCATCCAGCCAGAGGCTACTCCATTTCTCTGCTTTCGTAAGTAAGTGTATCCAGTCTCTTATCCCTTCTCCCTGTGTTATGGCTTCTGTCTAGAAACCATTCTCCCTGTGTTACGGCTTCTGTCCCCAAACCCTCATGCAATCATGGGGTGGGGACTTCTAGAGTTTGAGACTTGACTCATGATCTACTGGGATTATGTGTTTTAGTACTGATGGGATTATTGGTCTGAGTACTTCTGGGATTATGGATGTGACCTAAGGTGGATAGGCTGAGGCAGAGAGCCTGAATGTAAAGAGAGACAGAGAGACAGACTTGCTGTTGCTCTCTGCTCCCTTAGTTGTTTTGTGGCCTCTGTCACCATATTGTTGCTGTTCCACTGCCATGAATTGCTGGCCTTTGCACTGTGCCTTTCTGACTTGGATCCAGCCGAGAATGGACTGAAACCTCCAGTAACTGTGAGATAAATAAACCTTTCCTTCCTTCACTTTGGGTGTCAGGTATTTGTCCCAGCAACAAGATAAGAGTAACTAAGACACCCTGTACATTGTGACCTTTCTTTTGTGATCAGAGAGGTCTGTTTTTACAGACATAGAACCATATGTTGTATGAACTATCTAGTGCTATGCTTTTCAACCTTTTCTCTCTGGTGTGCAGTTTAAAAAACAAAAAAGAAATATGTCTATGTGTCACAAGTGCTGCAACCTGGTCTCCAGTTCTCTGTGCAAATGCCTGAGCAATAATTCTATGCCTTTCTTGCACACACAATTTTCAGGTACAACAGCTCAAATCCAGGTGTAGGAATAAAAAAAACCCCAAAAGATCACTATGATAATACATCCCAATAGAGTACTTAACATGTCCGGAGCAGGCTTCCCTGAGGATGATGAAAGCTTACTTGCCTTCCATTTTCCTGACCAAAAATATCACTAAGGAGACCCTCTCAGAATATGAGGATTGTCCTCTCAAATCTACTACTGCTGTCCCACCCAAGAGAGCAGGACCTGCTTATGTGTCCTAGTTGGAAGTTTCTAGGTTTATGCATATGAAGATTTCCCTGTGAGCTGGCAATGTATTAATGCCTTTATGACTCATCCACTCTGTCTATTCCTGATTCTAGCCCTAATATTCTTCAAGACAGCAAAAAGTCTTACACGTAAGACTTAAATAAATGAAAATGTCAAAACTGGTAAACTACATAATTCCCATAGGCATTATAGTGGTGCCTGTAATATTTTATGAGCTATGTTTTTTTAATAGAAACTTGATCATTTTAGCATAAGCCTGTGATTCCACATGTAGTTATATTGAATATGAAAATAAGTCATCATTTTTAGCTTTCATAGGCAATGACTAAATGATAAAACAGTTCTGAAAGAGTGAACCCCTCTACTTATTCAAGACTAAAATAATTATGCGAGTTTAGTTGATATAATTCTGCCTTTTAGGGTTTAGAGATTCCTGAAATACTGATAAAATGCACCCATGAAGTTGAAGATTGGATCTCATATGTGTGCTGAGTTCTCAAGATACAACCTGTGAGGTTCTTCCTGAGCCATCAGCACCTAGCCTCCTTCGAAAGAAGCAAAAAATGCAGACATCTTTGTTCTTTCCTTTTTTATTCCATTCAGGCTACAAGCCTATTGGCTGGTGCTGTTTACATGTGGAGCATATTTCCCTTAGCTTGGGCCAACATGTCAATCATCCACACCTGCACTACATTCCCCTAGTATGCCAAACCTTTTTAATTGACATCACAGTTAAATATTACAATCATTCTGCTCTGAGACTGCAATTGAGATTGGGCATGGTGGCATGTGCCTGTAATCCCAGCTCGTGGGAAGCTGTAAACAGGAGAATCACTACAAGTCCGATCTACATAGTGAGACCCTGAATACTCTGTAGACCCTGCCCTAAATACAGAAAAAAAAATCACAATCATCCTAATATTTATTTTTAGCTCTTAATCACTTGCTGTTGCTGTTGGTTATTATTCTCTGAGTCATAATAAATATTAATCTCTGTAAAATACTAGTATCTATTTATGTACATGATCTTTAAGAAAATTTTGTGTAGTGTGGTAGACATTATTTTCCTATCTTACAGATGATAACATCAAAGGTTAAATGCTTTGCCTAAGAACACAAAGAAATAAGAGACAAAACTGAGATCCAAATGCAAATGTATCTATCACCAACCCTTCCTTCCTTCCCTCTGTCCTTCCCTTCCTCCCTCCCACCCTCTTTCCCTCCTTCCTTTCTTTTATTTTTATTTATTTATTTATTTTTGTATTTTTAGGGAAGAGTCTACAGGGTGTTCAGGGTCTCACTACTAGATTGGACTTGTAGAGATCCACGTGTTTACAGCCTCCCAAGAGCTGGGATTATAGTTGCACACCACTATGCCCAGTCTCAATTGCCATCTCAGCATGCCCTGGGGGTGGGGCCAACATGGCAGGCCCACAGATTGAACTCCCAGCCCCTACTCCTGCTTGCAGGTGCTCTAATCCACTAAAGTATTTGGCCAGCTCTCTCTCTCTCTCTCTCTCTCTCTCTCTGTCTCCCTCTCTCCTTCCCTCCCTCTTTCTCTATTTCTCTCTGTCTGCCTCCCTCCCTCCTCCCCTCCCTCTTTCTCTCTCTCTCTCTCTCTCCACTCTCCCCTCTCACTTCATTTTTGTGGTATTGGGATTGAACTCAGCACTTTGTCCTGAGCTGTATCCCCAGCCCCTCTCTTTTTTTTATTTTTGTGCTCGGGATTATCAGAAAATAAATATTAGTAGACACCTATATAACTCAGAATCATATAAAAAGAAATATGGGGAAATTTAAATAACAAAAAATTTAAAGTATTATTAACTGTAAGAGAGGATTTGATTAAGGTGAAATTCTCTAGTAAAAAGTAAAGAATTCTGACAACTCACTAGTAACATAAACAATTCATTTTTCTTAAGGTAGGCAGTCTAAGTAGACATTCATTTTATATCTAGATGCCCCCCCCAAAGCCTCATGCATTCCTGAACAGATCATTTGGGAAGTGATTCAGCTATGAGGGTATATAGCTGGCTTTCTGTTAACAGATGAGCTCTGGTTAGAAGGCAGTTTGCGGGAAGTGTGACCTGGAAGAGCTGTGCTCCCTCTCCAGCTCCCCCTGTAGTCTCTCTGCTTCCTGTCAACCACACCAGGAGCAGATTTCCCCTACCACACCAGCCTGTCTTAGAGTCAGCTGACCGTGTGTGGATTGGGACTACTAAAACATGAGCTAAAATAAATGCTGTCTCCCCTTGCAGATATAGGATAAAGTGACTAAGACAACATTTTACCAAAGGTATAGGAATGGTTAGCAAATACATGCAAAGATAGCATCATGCTTGCCCTGTGTGAAAGTAGCACTAGATACTCCATCTCACTCGATTGCAATGTGGTAATGTGGTCCTAGAGCTGCCAGTCTCATTTTTCCAAAAAGGCTAGAAATTTAAATTTTTATCTAGTGTTGGAAACTTCAGAGTATGGCTAAAAACATTACATAGGTAAAAATCAAACATGTCTACAGGACTAACATGATTTGTTTGAGATGCTCACCTTAAGACATTATGATCTGAGGAAAGGCTTGGTATAATTCGTTTCCAGGATGTTTCTGGCATCAATATGTGCGATCTGGACTGGAAAGGAGAAGGGAAAGCTAGCTCAGGTATGGAGAGGAATGCCTCTAGGCATCAGGGGCACAGACCATGCCATGTATAGGTATAGCCCACTCTGTAAATCAGCTGGACAAAACTCCATCAGAATAGATTTCTGCAGCATCATTTTCCAAAGGAGCACAGCACAGTTTAAATGCTGTCTCTATTTCAGAATCTACTCATCTCCTGATATTTTCCCACACATCCTAGTGCCTAAAGCACTTCGGTATTACATTGCACTGATGAGGAAACTGCTTGCTAGCGTCACAATCGCCATCCTCTCACTGTGCTGCATGAGGCAACTACAGGCACTTGGGGTTTCTGCTCTACCTGGGAGATCCTCTGGACCACTTGACTTCCTCTGAGGCAGTGAAAGGGAACAATGAGGAGACATTGCATAGCCCCTCCCCCACAACTCATTTACATTTGCAAAGGAAAAGAGAGCTGTCATGTAAAATATTAAGACCAACCTGAGTCAAATGCAATCATTGTAAACTTCATTGTTATGCATGGTGTGTAGCTTGCAGGGTTTCTAAATTCCTTTTCCTATATGAGCCTTTCCCTGTCATGAATCTCTGCATATCAGAGTTCCGTTCCTGGAAGGACTCCCAAAGTTAGTTTATTTCTCCACACTCCAAAGGTCCTAATAGACACTGAGCTCTGACGTCGCTCACAAAAGCAAGTGACACCCTTTTGTGTCCACCTCCTGGAGGGCCTGCTTTCTGAATGGCTAGTCAGGGAGAGAAGGAGAGGAGCGGATGTTGAGAGTGAGGTGCCTCTTCCTCTCCTAGGTACCCAAACACTCTCCAGACATTTTTCTTAAACAAATCAAGCCAGGTCCAGGAGGGGTGTGTGTGTGTGCGTGCGTGCGTGTGCGTGTGTGTGTGTGTGTGTGTGTGTGTGTGTGTGTGTAAATAATCTGACAGCCTGCTGATCCCAGAAGTGTTACTTCCAATCCCCTAGGAATGGCTGTTCGCTGAGAACTGGGATCAAGCGCCCTCTAGTGGGAGGCAGAGGTCCCTCTCCATGTGGCCTATCCTCAAGTCCTGCCCACGTTAGTGGGCACTTAGAGGGATTTAGAAAAATGATGCTCAGAGAAAGGCCAATTGACGTCTTTAATACTAATAACAGAGAGAAAGACTGCTTTAGTATCAGGAATAATTTCATGTATGAACAAATGTGTACTGTTCTAGCTAGGCCATTATTTTCCCAGCAGCAGCAGAATGCATGGGAGAGATCATTAGCAATCTTCAAACCTGGAAGGTATGAGTGGTGTGCTAGCCTTGCACTGGGCATCTACTCCCAGCATGGGGTGCCAGACTTTAATTTGCTCTCCCCTTTACGCCTGCCTTTGAATCAGAACTGATATCTAAACTGGTACCATGTTTATCTCTGTGTCCCTGATGCCTAGTACGTAAGTACCTAGACTGAGTTTATGTTGCCATAAGTTTGCTAACTTCAAAGTACGTAAAAACAATTTCAAGGGGGTTTCAGTTGAGGCTGCATTTCAACCAGTCTGCTTTCTCAGGAATATCTTCCTCCCCAGAGCTTCTGCCAGCTATGGAAAGGAGGTTGGTACTAGATTTAATATTTTATGTCCTGAGGGTCAGTGGGGTATAACAGGAAAATCTTGATGTTGGAGTCAGACTCAACAGGATTGAAATATCTCCATTTACAAGGTGTAGGACTTATAGAAAATTTTAAAGCTTTCTGTACATCAATATTTTCATCTTTAAGATGAAAATATTAATATCTATTCTACAATTTGTATGTTTCATTTAGCAAACTAAATTTGAGCTATTAAAACAAGGTTTAGACTATTTAATAACATGGAAATTTATGCTATATTAAATATAAAATGTTTATGGAGACAAGGCTATAGATTTTTTAGTGGTGGCAAACCTACGGCGTGTGTGTTGTTTTTCTTTTAAGGTGAACGATTATAATGTATGAGTTGTTTTTTTCTAAACTAAGATCTCAGTATCACACTCATGGTGTGTGCACTTTGAGATAAACAAGTAGGTTTTGGGATGCAATTTGGGCACTTGGTTCTATAAGATTTACCATCATAGCTATAGAATATCATAAATTCAAAATTAAATAGCTTCACTAAGTGAGTGTCTAAAGTTTTCTGCAGTGTTTGGATCTAGTACTACTATGTCACACAACACCGTGCTGGAAACAGGTAGGCC
>PVJA010052765.1:0-12281 GCA_004027025.1 Myocastor coypus
TCAAGTCTAGATTAGGAACTTATGAAAACAATTTTCTGTATTGTTTTTAGTATTAAATATAATATTAGAAATATAAGTATTAGTGAAGAAAACAGGTTTGAAATTTCAAATTACTGAACCAAAATGTCTGTAACAAAAAATTTTGTTCATTTAAAGCCTCTTTTTTTCATAAATAATTCCATATAATCCAAGTAGAAAAGCAATGTATCTGTTTCATCTTCATAAGCATATTCAAATTCTCAATTAAAGCTCCAAAGTTATGTATTGCAGGGGACACTTTTGTTAGTGACCACGCGTATAGTTCGCTGTGCACCCACAATCTTCAAAGTAATTTTTTATTTATTATGGCCATCCTGGGGGTGGGGCTGGCACAATGTGCGGTGCCAGGGATTGAACTTCAGTCCCTGCAGTTGCCTAAGCTTGCCTAAGCATGCACTTTAGACCACTTAACTATCTCGCCAGCTCCCTTCAAAGTAATTTAATAGAGTTATATGCTTTCTCCCAATGGAGTGTTATAGCCACATTTAATGAAGCCAAAATCAGATTATTCATCATTTTTCTTCCTTTAAAAATATTTTTCCGAGCCGGGCGTGGTGGCTCACGCCTGTAATCCCAGCACTTGGGAGGCTGAGGCAGGAGGATCAGTGTGAGTTTGAGACCAGCCTGGGCTACAAAAGTGAGCTTAAGGCCAGCCTGAACTGCATAGCAAGACCCTGTCTCAAAAAGACAAAAAAAAAAAATATATATATATATATATTTTTCCATACGTATTTTGAACATTCTCAGCTTTTTGTTGTTGTTGTTGTTGTATTTTTAGGGCAGGGTCCACAGGGTGTTCAAGTTCTCACTACTAGATCAGACTCGTAGTGATCCAACTGTTTACACCTTCCCGTGAGCTGGGATTAGAGGCCTGTGCCACCACACCCAGTCTCAAATGTCATCTCAGCACACACTGGGGGCAGGGCTGCTATAGCAGGCCTGGGGATCAAACCCCTGTCCCTTACTCCTGCTTGCAGGCACTATAATCAGTTGAGCTATTTGGCCTGCCCATCGCAGCATTTCTAAACATCTAGGTATATGATGTGATGTGGACCATTGTTATAAACAAATTAATTGAATAACTATACCTTATAAATAGGAGGTTTAAGCAGTCATCTAATAGAGATTGTTCTTTCCAAGATGTGTTTTTTTAATATGATATATCCCTAAGAGACAGTGCACTTTATGTGATAATTTAGTATAAACTGTAAATATAAACTTATATTTTATTGCACTTTAACACACATCACACGTTAGGATTTAGATCTAAAACATCTGCCAGAAGCCTCATGTGTTTGGAGTTGGGGCCACTGGAAAATGACTGGATCCTGGGAGAGCACACTCGTCAGAGGGGTAAGTGTGCTGGCAGGCGAGGGGTATGGTTGGCAGCGGAGGGTTCCTGGACCTGTGACCTGGAAGGCTGTGTGCTCGTCCTTGGCTCCCCTGATCTTCCTCCTCCTCTCTGTCTCTTCCTTCTTGTTTGTCTGTCTCTCTTCTCTACTCTACTCTGTCTGCCTGTCTCTCCATCTGTCTGTCTATCTCTGCCTATCTGTCTGTCTCTCTGTCTCTGTTTGTCTCCTTTTTGTCTCTTTCTCTTTCTCTCTCTCTCTCTGTCTGTCTGTCTTTTTGTCTCTCTGTTTCTCTCTGTCTGTCTCTGTCTCTGTCTGTTTCTCTCTCTCTCTCTCTCTCTCTCTCTCTCTCTCTCTCTCTCTCTCTCTCTCCTGGCTATCTTAGCGTAACATTTTCTCTGCCAGGCTTTTTTTTTTTTTTCTGTGGGACTAAACCCACAGAAGCTGTGAAGCTAACAGAGCTCTCCTCTTTAAGTTGTAGATTCCAGGTTCCAGATATTGTACCCTAGCAATGGAAAATATGACTAATGCACCATGGGACTTTTAGCACTTTGATATCAGTGGAGGGAAAGTAAAATTATTAGTTGATTCAACAACCAAGCCAATGTTGTGGGACTACGCTAATCCAAATTATATGTTAAAACTGTTGACTTAACTAATACCGATGATTGCTTTTTTATTTCTCTTCAGGATGGGAAAAATGAGGGGGATATTCATAAAGAAAGTTGAGTTATCAAACTTTCAGTGAGAGAAGTAGAAATAGCACAAAGGGAGACCACAGCAGATCTCTATCAGGGAGAATAAAGTGAAGCTAGGACAAGAATAACCCAAGAGAATTAAAGTATTTATTATATTTGGAAGAAGAGATGGCACGTATATCCTCCATGAAAGGATCTGAACAAGTACTTACCTAGAGGAAGAGGGAAAGGGTGTGTTTATTATTGATTTTCAGTATGGAGGAGAGGCACTATATTATGTTCCAGCCAGTAGAAAAACAGACTAACAATTCCCAGCAGACTCAGAAGTCTTCTAGGAATATCATCTTTTCTTCAATATTCTCTTCAGACTGCCGAACAAACCTTTTACTTTTAAAAAGTCGTTAAACCTTTTATTACCGTATGAAGTCTTTCAAAAACATACAAAGTCGTGAATATAATCAAAAGAGGTATGACACAGCTTCATTAGTTATCAGCGCATGCCAGTCCATCCAGTTATTGCCAACGGCCCATACAGTCAAGTATTTGCTTGTACACTAGCATATTTGCTCATGAGATACAGACTCTGAGCCCTTAGTGGTCCAGATCCTGATCCAGGAATCGTGTCTCTCCACTCTCAGGCCTGTATTTTCCATAAAGACCTTGCTCATTTCATGACCTACCTTCTCTTGATCTAATGATCGAAGAACGCTGTTCAGACTTCCGAGCTGCCACTTGGGTTTGATTGGAATTCAGATATTTAATAGAGTAGCTAGGATGTTTTGAGTCAGGTGCAAGGCAGATAAGAAAGCAGTTTAGTAAGAAGCTTCAGTCAGGCAAAAGTATGCCACAGGCAATCTAGTACTGAAGTTGGGATAATAATACTAGGTCTTAAGATACAGCTGTTGAGTTTGAAGTGTGTGGGCATACAGTGATACAAATCTATGTAGTAGTTCATGGGGTGGAAATGAGTTCTGTAGCCAGTTCACTCATTTCTGTTGATTGATTGATTGATTGATTGATTGATTGATTGATGCTGGCTCAGCCCACCCTCTAGGCAGGGCTGGTGCAGCATGTGGTGGTGGGGATTCAACCACAGTCCAGTGCACCTGCCTAAGCTTGCCCACGCAGGCGCTTTACACTGCTGAGCTATCTCCTCGGCCCTCACTCATTTTCAGTTTGCTTAGTTATTTCCAAATTCCCCAGAGAGAGTAGCCACTGAAGGAAGTTAACGAAGAGTGGGACAAAACGGCGATGCTTTCCACAGCGCTTTCTTCCCTGATAGTGCTCTCTCGCCATCTGAGGCTCATTGAAACGTGCCTCTCTGCCTTCCCTGACTGAATGTCTGTAGATCGTGAAGCAATCTCCTTTTTCATGATGGGTTCTGCATATTCTATCTCCACGTGTCTTTCCTGATTGTTACAGTGATTGGCAAGACATGTACCTACCCATCATGTTTAAGTACTTGTCCACAAACTAACATATTTAATTTTTTAAAATTTATTTTGATTGATTAATAAAACCCTATATATTTATTGTGTATAGCATATTGTTTGGATGTAAGCGGATGTGGAGCAGTAACTAACATATAACTACTGCACATACTTGGCCATTATACAGTGAACACTTCCATTATCTCACACACACAGTATAAGAACATTAAAGCAGGGCAGGGGAGCCAGCTCAGTGGCATAAGCACCGGACTGGCATGCTCAAGGTCCCCAGTTTGATTTCTGGAACCAGAGAATAAAGAAAGAAAGAAAGAAAGAAAGAAAGAAAGAAAGAAAGAAAGAAGAAAGCAGAATGTAAAAAATTAGATACAGAGTAGAATGCTGCATGTCAGAAGATGGCAGAGAAGGAGGAATGGGCAGTTACTGGTAAAAGATATAAAATTTCAGCTAAGAGGAAGAAATTAGAATTTTATACAACACTATGAGGATAGCTAATGGCACCATTTCATTTTTTAGTATATATGTATGTATGTATGTATGTATGTATGTATGTGTGTATGTATGTATGTATTTTGTGGGACCAAGGATCGAACTCAGGACTTTGCGCTTGCCAGGCAGGTACTATCTCCCCGGCCATAATAGCATTGCTTTAGATCTTTGGAAAATTAGCAAAAGCATATATTTAAGGGGTTTTTCCAAAGCTTAACAGCTTCTTAAGGGATGCCTGCCCCAGCAAGTTACTCTCTCAGTATGCTTTTCTTCCTGGCTTTCCAATTTAGGGCTTCAAGAATGCCAAGGGACTTTTCTACAGTCAATGCAATCAGTTCTCTGTACCTGGTAAACTTTCCGGAATGACCATGCCACAGTTTCTATCTGGAGCATTCATAGAGAGAGGCTCATGTAACATGTCACATGGGTGCTTCTTGGCCAGCACCAGAGTTATTGGGGGGCCCTTGTCTGATGGGTGAGTTGTGTATCCTGCAGAAAAAAAGAAAAAAAAAAAAAAAAAAAAAAAAAAAAAAAAAAACAAGAAAGTGATTGTAGAATGAAGAGACACTTCTCCTTTAGGGCATGTGTTTTCCTTGTCAGAAGAAAAAGCACGCTCCATGATCACACGATGTCCCAACGTACCATCTAGCATGCTCCATGATCACACGATGTCCCAACATACCATCTAAGGATGACAGTGGTACCCAAGAGCAGCTAGAGATTAAGTACTACAAATCATGAAAACTAATGTCTGGGCCAATTTTTCATTTTTTAACTTGCTTGAATCATTAAATATTGGGCCATTAGAAAATCAATAGCAGTGATTAATTGACAATTCATTCACCATAAACTATTATGAGAATCTACAAGAACTTCCATACAATCCCATTAACTTGTTTTCTTCCCCCAGGGGTCCCCTGTACTCCTGCAGAGTAGCTGCTACTTCCAATGATGACGAAGCTCATCTCCATCACTACATAGAGCATGGATCATGTAAATGAGCACCAGAGAATAAGGGCTGAGTTCATCAGCGTTGGGTGGGCAGGAAGACAAGTTTTTCCTACTGATAAAGGTGTCCTCTTCTGCAAGCCTACTCTGACAGGAATGGAATCTAAACATGAAAACTGTACAAAGACAGGGTGTCCTATGGGAGGCCTAGATAACCTGGTTGATGCACGGGCCTCCTAATGCGCAGGGCTGCATCTGTACATCCTGACCTCACAGGGAGCAAAGCTAGTCCTTGTCCTCCCGGAAGCAGCCCAATGAATAAGAAGGGGTTGGTCAGGTAGAACCTAAGGTCCTTGGGGACAGAGATACATTGCTGCTGACTGCATCTCTCATTTCTGGAGTCAGAGCCTTTAACTGAGTGACGTAAGTGTGAAGTGACTGGACCCCCTCCCATCCGTCTATTAATTCCTAATATTACGAGCTGTCTTTTCTAAGCCGAAGCAGTTTTGCAGCACTTTCTGAAAGGACGGTTCAGTCCTAAGCTGGGTGTGTATCAGAATCACCTGCAGGACCTGAAGCATACTTCCGTTTTGCTCCTCACCTTCTAGATATTTTAACTTAAGCAGAATGGGATAACTTGTAGGTATTTGCAAATCGTTAAACACATAAAAATTGCTCATGCTTATGGAACACTGCGATGTCTTCATTTGAATATGCATTCCGATGTATTCAAAGCAGAATAAACCTATAGACTCTTCACATACTTAGGAATTGTTTTGTGGTACAATCATTCGAACCCTTTTCTTCTTGTCTGTTTTGGATGGTTCTAATATGCCACCAAGTTAAGACCCAAGATTGTCTCCAGTTTTAACACTATAAGACCCTAAAGTCCCTTAAGTCTTGAGTGCTTGCAACAACGGCAGGATGGCTCAGCGGTCTAAAGCGCCTGCTTAGGAAAGCTTAGGCAGCTGTAGGGACCACAGTTTTTTTTGTTTTTTTTTTAAGAATTTTTTATTTTATTTATTTTTTTCTTGTTTCATAACCTTTATTTGTTTACTTATTTATTTATTTTTATGGCCAGCTCAGCCCGCCCCGAGGACAGGGCTGGCGCAGCATATGGTGCCGGGGATCGAACCGCGGTCCCTGAAGCCGCCCAAGCCTTCCCAAGCAGGCGCTTTAGACCACTGAGCCATCCTGCCGGGCCCGTGGGACCACAGTTTGATCCCCGGCACCACATGCTGCACCAGCCCTGCCCTCAGGGCAGGCTGGGCTGGCCATAAATAAATAAATAAATAAGTAAATAAATAGACAAAAGTTATGAAACAAGAAAAAATAAAAATAGAAAAATAAAAAATTCTAAAAAAAAAAACAATAGAGGATGAGGGACTCCTGAGGCTTGGGCCACTAGCTTTAATGATCCATTGTTCCTCTTGGGCTCACAGATGCCACTCAATGGAAGAATTCCCTCTCTGTGCCTGTTCTAGAAATTCCGTGACATTCCGTAGGCAGCCCCAAATTTTCTCCCTTCCTATTGAAGAAATCAAGGCTTTTGTCGATTGCCAATTTCACTCTGAATGTGAGAGCTAGAATGTTTCTTTTAGTCTTGGCGAATATTAAATTGCTTGTAAAGATTATGCACTTAAGAACTGATTATTTCTCAAAAGTTTGATGAAGTTAGGTCTGGTAGGCAATATCTCTCTTGTGAAGAGACTGTAAAATATCTGTTGGTGGAAAGTTCTATAAAGGCAACTCTTTTATCACATCCATAAATCCTTGCGCAAACACTACAAGTGATAAAATTATCTTTGTGGGTTATTGTTGCATAAAGATATTAGTCAGAACTTATGAAGCCATTGTTGGCTGTGAAAGATGGCTATAAATGTGTTTTTCTATAAATTTCTGAGGAAATATAAAACTAGGTTATTATTTGGGATTCTGTTTATTGGAAAGAGATAGGAGCTATAAATTTAATGAGGAACATGACTGGATTTAAAGGCGACTGACAAGAGCCATCCTTCCCGAAGTGCAATTTCAAGGAGCTCCACTTTAATGTGAAGATTTAGCCTGAGGATGTGCTCCTGATTGAACTGGGAGGAGCGAAGCTCCTAGGAGCTGCTTTCTAATGCTTCCATCTGTATTTTGCTATAGTTCATTGTTACTGAAAGTAGGCAGCTAGCCTGGGAACCCAGCTAGGGATTCCTGCCACAAGAGATATAACCCAGAGCGGCTTCTTCCGCTTAACACAGGATGAAGAATTCTCAGGAGGGAGCATTTGCTAGGTTCTCTTGCCAGGTTGCCCTCTGTGGAGGCTGAGCAGTTCCCCTGCAATTCAAACAGCAGTGGAATTTTAAAAGCGGCACTAAAGCAGATGTTTTGGGGAAGGATTTGGGTAAATGTTTTGGCTCTGGCATTAGTGTGTCTGTCTGTCCCATTGGGCACACGTGTTCCACTGGAACTTGGTCCCAGTGTGGCTTGGTGAGCAGTGCTGAGACTATTTTGAGGTGGTTCTGAAAGGCCAAGGTCCTTGGGTCCCTGTGGAGCTGCCCTGAGAAGGGTTAAAGGTCACTCTCCAGAAACCTGACCTCTCCCAGGGGTGAGTTGTGGGAGCAGCAAGCTGAACTTCAAATTGCTGTCTCACTGATCTTGACCTTTTGAATGGTGAGCTGAATAAGCCTACTTTTCTTTCCAAGTCCACATCTTCCAATGCTGTGTTCTAGTTAAGAAAACAGACCAACCCAGGAATGACAATCACAGGCTTAGGATCAGCCTGGCTCTGTGCTTCATATGACACCTGTCATCGACCCAATGCTGGACCTGAATGTGTGCCTACATCGGTGCTGAGCTGTGTGCTTTCCTGTCTGCAGAGGGACAGGATGTGCCTTGTCAATCTTCTTTTCTTCCCTGAGTGAAATGAGATCACGATAGCCAGGGCATGGGCACACGGAATGACTTAGGCAGAAGCCATATGCTGACTCTGATAGAACAACAACACAAGGAGCTGCTGGTCTCTTGGTCACACAAGGTTTCATGAAGCCTCGACACCTCCCCGTAGGTTTTGTTTTCATGGGCTGTGATCTGCTTTGGGGCGAAAGGGCCTTTGAGTCTCAAAGTGGTCTCAGGGGCATCTCGATGGGAATACCACAGTGATAACACACTGGTGACAAGGAACGTGGTCTAGGCAATAGCAGATGTGTGCCCTTGACTGGAAGAAAGGCTTTGCCAGGGGAGACCCAGAGCAGACCCTGAGCAGACGGGTCCTACAAGGGACAACTGGGTCATTAGAGAAAAAGAAAATTACGCCTTGGACCATAATGTTACGTGAAAGAAATCCAACACACAAGCTTAAATATTACATGGCTTCTTGGATAGGAGATATCCAAGACATAAATATAAATAAATTAAAGAACAAAGTAAAAGATTATAGGAAACAGGGAGATAAATCTTTTGTAAAAAGGAAGGGGAAGAAGAGATAGAGGAAGCAAGTGGGAAAGGAAGAGAAAGGGATAAAGAAGAAATAAATTACATCCCTGTGAGGAATGTAATCATGTACTACAAACATGTTCTGATAAAACCGAATGATATTTTTGAGCAGGGAATTGAGAAATTGTTGCCAGGCTCAGAGAAAATTCCATGTTTTGAGGGATGCTTATATTATAAACAGAGTTGGGACCATGATTTTAGGTATAATTCCATGGCACCAAACACTCACATTATGATAAAGGTCCATCTGAAGCGAGTCTGTGCATAAAATCCTTGCTTTTTTGTGGAGGACCACCTGGACAATTGTCCTTGAAGGAGGAGCAACTGTTTCCATTTTAGTTGAGGCTGATCCAGTTTTCATGTATTGGTATGTACGGAGCTGGCTAAGACTTTTCTCTATCCCTTTAATCAGCCCAGCCAAGGTGCTGATATGTAGTCTTTAAAACAAAGACAGTGGGGCAGTGTTTCTCCCCCTGCCCCGTAATTCCTGTGTGTGAGCCTGGGTAAGATGAGATGGAGAGCTCTGGTCAACTTCAGCATAAGGAGCTGTGACTTCCCAGGGCCTAAAAGATTACTCAGCAGAACCAAAGCACTGGCCCCAAAGCATTAGATAATATATTGTGTGATGCAGATTATTTGTTTTGTGTATCCCTCTCTCTGCATCTTATAGAGGTGATTTCAGGCCTCCTACCTAGCCCAGCTTACCAATGGTGCTTCCCACCATTCTCACAATTACTCATCCTCAAGCCATTCTTCATGAATGAAGAAAACCCAGGTTTCGCCCTGGATTGAAGCCTCTGTTCTGGATAGCCACCACCATGGCTGGACTTAGGACTGGGCTCCTCCTAAGTCCAGATATGCCTGGGATCTTTATTCTTCCCATGGAATGCATTGGAAGTGGCAGTTTGGAGTTGACTCGCTAGAATTCTAACAACTTTTCTATGGCATTATAAATATCCATACTCTTCCACTTAGTAACTGTGTGGTCTTTAGTGAATCGTTTCATCTCTTCTCCAGTTATCTCCCTTATATAAGCAGAATAATGTTAGTAACTGCTCTATAAAGTTTCCTGAATAAAGTGTATATTTATACATGTAAAACACTTAGAGAAATGCCTGGCACATGTAAGACACAAAACCTTCAGTTATCGTGACCATAATAGCTATTGTGTGCTGTCAAAGTCATATTTGCAAATAATAATAGCATCTGGAAAAGTTTTTTTTAAAAAGATGACAGAAAATGGTTTTTAAGATTCAGATTTGTATATTTCTTCTTTAAATGGACTGAGCTACAAAGCCCTCAATGAATAAGTGACATATATTAGATTATGATTGAACTTGAGTTCACTTTCAATATATCCCTGAGCAAACATATGAGAAATTGGCCTTCAAAGGAGACAAAATATAACACATTTCAGTTAGATGAAGCCTACAACATGAGCCTTATTATTAATAATGGTGTCACCTGACATTAGATTTATATAATGCTCAAATGTAGTTTTTGACACAAATTTGATCATTAATTAATTAATTAATTAATTTTTGTGTTATGGTCAGCTCAGCCTGCCCTGGGGGTGGGGCTGGTGCAGCATGTGGTGCCAGGGAATGAACTTCGGTCCCTGTGGTTGCGTAAGCTTTCCTAAACAGACACGTTAGACCACTGAATCATCTTGCCGGCCCCTTGACCACTATTTTAGAAAAATCTGAAATTTCAACAAATGACTGCTACTACTAGAATATACAGTAAAGCTGCTGCTTTACATTTCATAAGGCAATAAAAATCATTTCTGAAATATTTTAAAGGGCAGAATTTTCAAGCTATAAATGTTATTAAATAATAATGTCTTTCTGGGGCCAGCAAATAGCTCAGTGGACTTAGCACCTGCTTAGGCAAGCACAGCGACCCGGGGTTTCATCCAAGGCACCATACGGCACACCAGCCACACTGAACCTACCACCATATGCCACACCAGCCACACTGAGCCTGCCACAGAGTCTGGGAGTGGTAGCACACCCTTGTAATCCCAGCACTGGGGAGGCTGAAAACAGGGGGATCACTATGAGTCTGAGCTGCATAGTGAAGGCCCCTTAACAACCAAACACACTAAAAAAAAAATATCTTTCTCCAACCTGCAGAAGTGGCTTGAATCAACACAAATCCATTTTTTAAAATAGGCACCATGGTCTGTTGAGGTAGAATTTCAATTTATTTGTCCTTTGCTGGGCATGAATATATTTTATGGTGACATTGGATATTTGTGCCTCAGGCTTCACAGAGGCACTGTGATTTCATTGCATTTTGTGTAATTCTAGGATTCTTTGGAAATAAAATGTACTATCTCTCCCAGTCTGGAATACAACCATTTAGTTTTTGATACACCAAAGCTTTAAGACTGAGAATATTCTTGTAAGCATGTATGAATCTTGAATTCTTTGTGATGGAAATGGTCATGAAGAAGACAGTAGCGAATGCTGAAACCACAAAACTAGAGTCAGGAGCATAGGAGACTGGGAGAACAGGTTTTGCTAACTGTGTTCTTTGTAGCTACAAGGAAATTGCAGCATAATAAACCCAGGCTGAGCAGATGGTCTCAAGGGGCCCCTTAGCAATAGTATCAGCAGTGCCTTATGGTCCCGTGAGCCTTGGGGTCTGGGCTGGGCAAGACAGCATCTAGAGGTATAGTTCTGAAGCCATTTAAGCTGAAGGGAGGCAGGTGGGAGCCAGGCCTGTCAGGATCGCCCGCAGTTGAGGCTGGGAAGAGACGCTAACTTGAACTCTGAGACCAGCTGGTGGAGCAGAAGATAAGGATATGATATTGGAAAGAAATGCACAGATAGCTCAGCGGACTAAAGGGCCTGCTTAGGGAGCGTGCAGTGGCCAGGGTTTGACTCCCTTCGGCATGCCTGTTCCTATTCTGTCTCTGGGGTGTGCTGAGACCTGGCCTGAGACTGGGCATGGGGGTGTTGGGTGCTTGTAATCTCAGCACTTGGAAAACTGAAAGCAGAAAAATCACAAGTCCGATCTCCATAGTGAGACACTGTGCTGAATAGAAAAAAAAAAAAAAAAAAAAAAAACTTCAGTTGAAAGAAATCGACAAAAAGAGACCCAAGTTCAGCATGATACGGTGGTCCTCATTTATCGTACAGGTTATGTTCCAGATAAGTGAAAATCAGCAAAGTAGAAAAATTATATTTATTTTTTATTGTATGTATGTATATATGTATGTATGTTACGACCGGCTCCGCCTGCCCAGGGGGTGGGGCTTGTGCAGCATGTGGTGCCGGGGATTGAACTGCGGTCCTTAAGGTTGCCTAAGCTTGCCTAAGCAGGCACTTTAGACCACACCAAAATTACTTTTATTTTAACATTTATGTATACTTTAAGGCTTTCTCACATTTTTAAGAACACTTATAATGTTCTTAACCATTTTCCCAAACTCATAAACCTATGTAATTTTAACACATCCGTACACTCCGTGGTTGTGCCAAATCCTGCCATACAATGGAACCTCTGGGATAAATAATGTAGCACATTATTTTTTGAAGCAGCGAGTGAAACATTATTTTGTGAAACAGCGAGTCCGCGAAAGTTGAGCCGCAAAATAGTGAGGGACTGCTATAACCCTAGCGTTGGAGCAGAGGGAAGTAAGAGCCATAGGTAAAATTCTAACAAGCTTGGATCTCTTTTTTTTTTTTCTTTTGGAGACGGAGTCTCACTATGCAGTTGAGGCTGGCCTTGAGCTCACTTTTGTAGCCCAGGCTGGTCTCGAACTCGCATCGATCCTCCTGCCTCAGCCTCCCAAGTGCTGGGATTACAGGCGTGCGCCACCA
>PVJA010052766.1:0-12270 GCA_004027025.1 Myocastor coypus
AGAGCAGCAGAAGGTGGATCACAAAGACGTGGACTCACAGATTTTAGCAAAAATCAAAGTTGTTCCTCAGCTCCAGGACTACCTGTGATCTGTTTGCTTTGACAAGTGGAGTTTATCCTCATAAATTAGTGTTCAAAATTTCTTAATAAGAACCTAATTAAATGACTGATGCATTTAAAAAATTTAAAAAAATATTTCCAGGTTGGGTGTGCTGGTGCACACCTCTAGTCCCACCAGTTGGGAGGCTGAAGCAGGAGGATCAATGGGAGTTCGAGACCAGCCTGGGCTACAAAACTGAGCTCAAGGCCAGCCTGAACTGCATAGCGAGACCCTGTCTCAAAACTTATCACTCAATAAATGAAAAAATGAAATCATTTTTTATTTGCAAGTAGTTTTGAATTTATAGGAAAAATTGCAAAGATAGTTCAATACTTGATACTCTTCAATCAACTCCCACCAAATACTTCTCACTGTTGCAGTTGTCAAAATTAATAAGTTATTCTGCTCCAGACTGTAAGCTGCACTACAACTTTCATTTCTATCTCATCAGTTTTTCTACTACAACTCTGCTTCTGTTCTAGGTTTCAATATAGGATTGCACATCATGCTTTGTGGTCATGTGTCTTTGGTTTCTTCTAACCTGTGATAACTTCTTGGTATTTCAAGATTTCCAAGATTTTGAGAGCTTAAAAAATTTCAGGTTGAGCCGGGCGTGGTGGCGCACGCCTGTAATCCCAGCACTCGGGAGGCTGAGGCAGGAGGATCGCTGTGAGTTCGAGACCAGCCTGGGCTACAAAAGTGAGCTCAAGGCCAGCCTGAACTGCACAGTGAGACCCTGTCTCAAAAAGACAAAATTAAAAAAAAAATTTCAGGTTGAACGTTTTGTGGAACATCCCTCAATTTGGGTTAGAATGGTGGTTTTCACAGAGATATTGAGATTATGGATTTTTTAAAGAAAAGCCCAAAATATGAAGTGTCCTGTTCATTGTGTTACACCAGGGAGTACATGATATTAATGCGACTTATGAATTGTAATGTTCAACTTTGTTACTTGATTAAGAGTCCTGCCAGTCTTCCCCTCCACAAAGTGTCTGTTTCTTCCTTGCCATACTCGTTCATTGGAATCAAGTTACTATGTCCAGCATGTATTAAAGAGGATGTAAACTAAATTCTACGTCTTGGAGCGGGGCAGAAGTTTACATCTATTATTTGGAATTCTTCTCCGAGATAGATGTGTCACTGGCCCTTTATTTATTCAGTCAATTATTTGTTATTTGGCCTCGGTGATTATTTTTGTCCTTTGGTTATAAACACTAGCACTATCATTTGTTTTACTGCTTCACTCATCACATCTTAAAGGTTGGTCCCTGAATTCCTTAACAGCTTTTTCTCTTTCCTTTTCTTCCTTCCTGTCTTTCTGTCTTTATTTTTATCACTTTATGACACTACAGATACACAAGCATCATCTTATATTTCCATCCTCCCTGCTCTAGAATCACCCATTACTCCAAGTACTCCTTTTCCTTTAGAATACTATTAAGAACATGAAGTCTGGATGCTAATACATGAGTTCAGACAGGTCTTTTGATTTTTAGGCCAATTTAGTGGGCAGGTAAAGATGTTTTTTAAATTTATTTTTTATTTATTTGTATGGCCGGCTCAGCCTGCCCTGGGCATGGGGCTGGTGCAGCAAGTGGGGCCAGGGATAGTACCATGGTCTCTGCAGTTGCCTAAGCTTGCCTAAGCTTGCCTAGCAGGCACTTTAGAACACTGAGCCATCTCCCTGGCCGAAAGATGTTTTTATAAGTATAAGAAAGTAAATATTGTACATATCTACAGTTCTATGTTTATTGGTTCACATACATAAATCTATATGCACATACATAAATATAAAGTCATATTATTTCCAATTGTAATTAGGTATGAATGTTCATTTTAGCATCATTTTTTTGCTTATTTATAGTTTCTTTCTCTGACAGCATGGACTCCAAGTCTTATCATTCACATTTAGATTTGTATTTGCATTGTTTAGCCCCCAAAATACATATGGTTATTTTTAAATTGTTAATTTTTAGCTACTCACAAAATAAATTTATCAACCAGAATAGAATGTTTGCATATGGTGTTTTATTTTTTATGTATTTAGTACAGGGTCTACAGGGTGTCACTACACAGATGGGACTAGCAGTGATCCTCCTGTTTTCAGCCTCCCAAGCACAGGGATTCAGGTGTGTGCCACCATGTCCAGTTTCAGTCACAGTCTCAGCATGCTCCCAGGGGTGGGGCTGGCATAGCAGGCCGGAATCAAAGCTGGGTATTGCGTCTATCAAAGCAGGTGCTTTAGTCTGCTTAGGTATAGGGGGGAGCTCCCATATAGTATTTTAAACTAGCCCTTCCAATATTCAGTCAAAACAGTGTTTTTGAAAGTTATATATGTCAGTTCCTTTCCCTATGTCTTTCTTTGAAGTTATCTCAGACATTTATAACAGCAGTTCATTTGTTTTTATGCTCACAGTCTACATGTTGTCCACACATTGAAACACCATCTAACAAAAGGAAGCCCTACACAACATGAAGTGGATGACTCGAACTTGGTCCTGGCAGTATGGCTCCCGCAAAGAAGGGTGGCGAGAAGAAAAAGGGCCGCTCTGCCATCAACGAGGTGGTGACCCAAGAATACACAATCAACATTCACAAGTGCATCCATGGATTGGTCTTCAAGAAGCGCGCCCCTCGGACACCTAGGGAGATCCAGAAGTTTGCCACGAAGGAGATGCGGAGTCCAGATGTGCGCATCAACACCAGGCTCAACAAAGCTGTCTGAGCCAAAGGAATAAGGAATGTTCCATACCGTATCCAGGTACGGTTGTCCAGGAGATGGAATAAGGATGAAGACTCACCAAACAAAGCTGTATACCTTGGTAACCTACACCCCTGTTACCACGTTCAAAAATCTCCGGACAGTGAATGTGGACAAGAACTAACCTGCAAATAAAGTTACAGAACTGCCAAAAAAAAAAATATATATATATAGTGGATGACTCCATAAAACTACACTTATTTTATCTATTAGAAATCAAGAGAGGTTTCACTTAGGGGTCCAGTGCTCAGAGGGAGAAAGATGGAGAACAGTTCTGGTTGCAGGGTTCTGACATTTGATCTAATTTCTTTTCTCTCTGTTTGTGGGTATTAGAAATCAAATTCAGGACCTCTTGCTTGGCAGGTAGGTGCTTGTGCCACTGAGCTGTATCCCCAGCCCTGACTTCTTACACAAGTGTATTCACCTTGTCACCATTCATCAGGCTGCATTCTTATGTGTGCAGGTATTGTGTGTAAATAACTAACTCAAATATTTTGCCTGAGAATCAGAGAACCTGGGTCTGTACCCTATCACTACCCCTTAATGTTCTAGTTGTCTGGTCTTGGGAGAGTTACTGTCTCCAGTTTCAGCTTTCTTATCTGTGAAATGGTACAGCAACATTTTACATAGACATTGTGAGAACTAAATTACATAATACATGACAGAATGATATTTAATTCATAGAAAGCATATCTGTTTACACTGATTTAAACATTACAGACTGTATACTTGTAGCAAAACAATAAATAATCCATAAATATGTACAACTGTTATGTTTTTATGTATTAGTAACATATTTTTTAACTCAGTAAATGTATATAGTGATCACAGTCTGGAACTCAACGGATTCCAGTGAGAAGAGAAGATAAAAGAGTTAACTTTTTAGTTAAAGAAACTTGGCACAAAAAAACAAAGAAAATATCCAGATAAATAATATAGCAAGTGATTATTAACTGAAAAAGATTTAATAAGAGGAATACAAATTAAGTGCAAGCAATTATGACTGACACATAATTCAATAAGATGCAATCACTGGATGCTAGTATTGTTACAATGTACTTTTTTGAACTTTAGATAGATTTCTACCTGTTCAGAGAAAGGGTATTCCTAATCCCACTTGTCTGTAGGGAACACATTTCAAGACCCTCAGTGGGTGCCCAAAATGTGGACAACAATAATCCTTTCCTATGTTATTTTCTTTTTCAAGACATACACACCTCTGATAAAGTAAACCTCATAAATTAAATACACAACTTACTGTAATTGTAATTAAATTAAAGGTAGATGATTGTAACAATATATTACAATCAAACTGGCTGCATTATGATCCTTCTCTATACATAGTTATTCATTTCTCAAATTCTGTGAGCCACTCGATAGTCTGGTAATAATCCTTCATTTTAGGTTTGAGAAGCCAAAATCAGCTTCCACTGCTGAACAGTTAAGGCCCAAAGAAAGGAAAAAAATCTATGAAAAACAAAGCAGAAATAAATGCAATGGAGATGAAGTAAATAATTAATGAAATGCTAGTAAGTTCTTTGAAAAAATAAATAAAACTGACAAACACTGACACAACCTAATGAGAAAAAGGAAAGAAAAAATTCAAATTCATGCAATAAAGAATGAAAAGGTGAAATCGCCACAGATCCTATGGAAATTCAGAAAAATCATCAATCCCCACTGCCAAAACCTTTACTGTCACAGGACAGAAAACAGAAGAACTGGAGAGACGTGTACATACATATGCATTACCAAAGCTGAATCAAGAAGATATAAAACTTCTGAATACCCAATCTCAGTCAATGGAATTGAAAGTATAATAAAAACATGCACCAACAAAGAAGAGCCCTTGTCCTGATGGATTCACTGTTGAATTGTACAAGAAATTTAGAGAAGATTTAATACCAACTCTTCTCAAATGCTTCAATGAAATTCAAAGGGAAGCAATTATTCTAAACTCAATGCTGGATCCAAGCATTATTCTGACACTAAAACCAGATGAAAACCCCTACCTCAAAAAGAACTACAAGTAAATATCCCCAATGAACATAGATGCAAAAATGTTCAGTAAATTAATGGCAAACCAGATGCAGTAAATCATGACAAGTAGGATTCATCCCAGAAATTTAGAGACCGTTCAACATATACAAATCTATGAATGCAAAATACTACATCAACAGAGCCAAAGACAAAAATCAGATAATCGCCTCAACCGATGCATAAAAAACTGTTGATATGTCCAACAATCATTTGTGATAAGAACCTTATAGAAAATTGGAATAGCTGTTCTTTACCTCAACCTGATAAAAGCCATGTATGACAAACCAACAGCCACCATCACACTAAATGGACAAAAACTGAAAGGGTATACTTTAAAATCAGAAACAAAGCAAGCACATCCATTGTCACCACTCTTATTCCGTGTAGTTCTGTAAACGTCACACAAAGCAATGAGACAAGAGAGAGAAGAAAAAGGAATAATTGGAAAAGGAAGAAGTGAAGTTATCATTATTTGTACATAGCATGATACTCTACACAAAAGAACCCCAAAATCCAAAAAAAGACACTTAGATTTCATACAAAAAAATCTAAATCAGTAGCACAGCAGGACACAAACTCAACAATCAAAAGTAAATACCTTTTCTGTACATAAACAATTAATATGCCAAGATAGAAGTTAGGGACGCCAGGCCTTTCACAATAATATACAAAGATAGAATGCCAGTGCACCAATATAATAAAGGAAGTAAAAGATTTAGACAATGAAAATTACAGTAATCTAAAAAAAGAGATTGAAGAGAATATTCCTTGTTCATGGATAGGAAAAACCAATGTTGTGAAAATGACCATACTCCTAAAATTGTTACACAGATTCAATTCAGTGCATATCAAATTACCATTAGTATATTTGAGACAGCTAGAGAAAGCATTCCTGAAATTCATCTGGAGCCAGATGAGACGCAGAATAGCAAAAACAGTCCTGGACAATAAAATAAAAGCAGGAGGTATCATAATTTCTGACTTGAAATTATACAACACTATTGTGGTAAAAAAAAAAAAAAAAATCAGCATGATACTGCCAGAAAAACAGACCTGACGATCAACACATCAACACAAAAGCTTAGAAAACACAGACACAATTATGAACACACTCAAGCACTTTAATTTTTACAAATGGGTAAACCATTTTCACTGGAAAAAAAGATAGCCTCTTTAACAAATGGTGCTCGAAAAACTGGCTTCCCACATGTCAAAGGCTAAAATAGGCCATGTCTATCACCATGCACAAAACTACAACCAATGGATCAAAGGTTTAAATATTACAACAGGAGCACTAAATCATCTGGAGGTAAAAATATAGAGAAATTTTACTGACATAAGGGTAGGTATCTAGTTCACAAACGAAAAGCAGCAATGATTCAAAGAAGCAGCAATTGAGATCTCATCTATTGGAAAAGTTTCTGTTCTCAAAGAAATCATCAACAGAGTAAGAAGAAGACCCATAAATTGGGAAAAATTGTAGTTGACTCTCCCTCAGACAAAGGGCTTCTATCTAGATCATATTTTAAAAAATCAGACAACCAAGACTCAAAGAACCAATCCAAAAATGGGCATTTGAGATTTTAGATGATGAAATAGAAATGGCAAGTAAATATATGAAAAAATGTTCAACCTCATTGGTCATTCAAGAAATGCAAATAATATCAACATTAAGATCCCACCAAAAAATGGCTATCATCAAGAAGTCAACCAATAACATATGCTGGAGAGGCAGTGGAAAGGAACCCTTCTCCACTGTTGGTGGGAGTGCAGAATGATTGAAACAGTATGTGTAGAAACTCCTCAAAAATCTAGGATGAGAAGCTGCATTCAAGACAGTGACTCCCCTCCTGTGTATTTTTCCAACTGAGCTGAAAACATCATCTCACAGTGATAGCTGTGTGCCTAACTTTATAGCAGCACAATTAGTCATCTCTAAGTGCTGGAAACAACCCAAATGCCCAGCAATTGAAGAAAATATGAAGAAAATGTTTTATTTTTACACAAGGGAGTACTATTCAGCTATAAAAAAGATATATTGGAAGGTTTATATACGTAAAAGAATTCAAATAGAGACAATACATGGAAGTGAAATAAATCAGACCCTGCATATGCAAACATTTTAATGTCTCACTAGTGTAAGAACCTGAAAGAGTGAATAAAATATGAAAGGGACAATAGATGCTATGAAAGGGAAAGAACGTTCTCAAATGGAAGGAAAAGCTGGAATGAGGAAAAGGACAAAAGAAAGAAAGGAGAAAGGAAAATACATATATATATATATATATATATATATATATAATTTTATACTAATTAGCATATATATGCTAACATAAATATGCTAATTTCTGGTGGTTTACTGAAAGGAGCAGTTAATGCTTAACTTTTCTTCTCCTTTTTAATTTTTTATAGCTTTTTTTTTTGTTAATTTTGTATCTAGTGATCTAAACAACTAATTTGAAGAAAACTATGCAATACAACAAATCTCAAATTGCTTTTGTTTTGTTTAGTGAAGCTTGTATAATTTCTACTGTTTTATTTTTTACTATTTTGCAGTCTTTAAAAAGTATTGAAAGTGTACACTCATCAAAGTATTTGAGCATCTGTCATTAAAACATATAGCCTTCTCAGAGGTGAGTCCTTGAAGGGCTTTCTCAAGGTGTTTTGATTGTTATCAAAAAGCAGAGATCTGTTCTCACAGACCAAAGGTAAGGTATGGCCTTCCATAAATACCCACACAAATCCAAAGTTCTTTTTATGTCTGCTTCATTTTAGTGTTCTAGGTTTAAAATGTTCCAAAGTCTGAGTACCATTAAATCTTCACACAAATATATTTTTCTTGTAGTCTTACACAGGAAGAATCAATAAAGGACTGGGACTATTAGACTCACCAGTAATGAAAAGTACTTCAAAACATCATGGTGTTCCTTCAGTTTGGCTATTTTCAAATTGTTCCAAATGATCCACTGGGCATGAAGTCACGGATAGCTTAGATGCAGTACTCCTGAGATTTAGAACTACTGAAACTGATAATACTATTCACAAATTGGTACAGGGTACAATAGTTACAATAGCTGCCACTCAAAGAGTGCCTACTACATGTAGAATAGTACACTTACTCTGATGGCTTATGACTAGGACCCTGAATAGTGAACAAGGCAGGCTTTAGGTAAATGGATCTGTCCATTCATCCATCTAGAAGCTATCATGAAAATGGGGAAAATCTAATTGACACCACTCCCTCAAATAAAGTAGTGAGAAGAGTAGGTTTAGAGGTGTTATGATTTTTTTCCACCCCATAGAGTGTTCCTTAAACCAGTCTACTGGTTCTGAATTTTAATAGTCAGCAGCAATTTATACAGATGTCCACTCTGCCTACTGGAAGAATAAGAAAAGCTGGCAACAGCTTGAGCCTCAAGTTTGGTTGGCATTACAACACTGTACATCCTGCTCTTCAGCCTGGCAGGTCCACAGACTTCAAAATGTCTACCAGTGACTTTTGTGAATTCAACAGAGATCAGTTCATACTCTATAAAGTTAGCTAATTGTCAAAAGAGTTGTTAATTTGTCAAATAAGCATCAGTAAGTGCAGGTACTCTTGACTTGCTGAATTTAATGGGAAAGTTTCTGATGTCTAACCATTAAAAATAAGGTTTGCTGTAGTATTTAAGAAATACTGTTGGGGGCCGGAGAGATAGCTCAGGAGCACAAGTGCCTGCCTCGCAAGTGCAAGGTCCTGAGTTCAATTCTTGCTTCTGCAAACCGCCCCCAAAACAAAAATAAAAACAAGAAAAACTGTCTGTATTAAGCAAAGAAAGTCACTTTTCATTCTTACTCGCCAAATTATTGTTTTTCCTAATCATTGAAAAGGGTTACTTTCGAATTTCTTTCTACATCAATTGAAAAGAACATATTTTTATCTCTTTTAATCCTTTTATATAGTGGATCAAATTGAAACATCTAATATTAGGCACTCCATGATTTAAAGAATCTTTGTAATATATTTTTTCTATACTATCTCTGTTTTTATGAATTTAGGACAGGATGTTCAGGGTATGCAGGGTCTCACTATGTAGACAAGACTTGTAGTGACTCTCCTGTTTTCAGCCTCCCAAAGTGCTGGCATTCCAGGTGTGTGTCACCATGCCCAGTCTCAGTTGTCTCAGTACACCCTGGGAACGGGGCCATCTTGACATGCTGGGGATCGATCCTCTGCTGCTGTGCTCTGCCAAAGCAGGAGCTTTAGTCCAATGAGCTATCTGGCCTGCCCTGTCTCTTGGTTTACTGGTAATACACTTTTGGATTTTTATATCTGTGCTTGAAAATGAGATCAGCTCATGGTTTTTCTCTCTCAGACTTTCCTAAATCAGTCAAGGGGGACATGAGAAAGGAGTTACAGAGCTTCCTTTCCTTTTCAGTTCACTGGGAAACTGAACAAATTCTTAACAAAAATCTTCTATGTTGTTATTTGCACCTGGTAGTGTCACTATGAACAGAGTTTGTTTCATTTACAAGGCAATTAAGACACTATTTCTTTTCTTTTCTTTTCTTTTCTTTTCTTTTTTTTTTTTTTTTTTTTTTTTTTTTTTTTTTTTTTTTTTTTTTTTTTTTTTTTTTTTTTTTTTTTTTTGTCTTTTTGAGACAGGGTCTCACTATGCAGTTCAGGCTGGCCTTGAGCTCACTTTTGTAGCCCAGGCTGGTCTCGAACTCGCACCGATCCTCTTGCCTCAGCCTCCCGAGTGCTGGGATTACAGGCGTGAGCCACCACGCCCGGATAAGACACTATTTCTTGTTTAGTTTTTTTATATTCTCTTTGGAATTTAACTCTTTGTATATGTTCAAATGAATCAGTAAATTTTTATTATAATTTTATTTTATTATTACTTAATTCCTAATGGAACCACAGATCTTTATTCCTAATCTTGATTCTTTGTACTTTCTATCTTTGTCATGTTTAATTTATCCAGAACGGTATCAACTTTATTACCAAAAACCACATTTTGTCATTCATGATCTTATAATATCTTTAATGTACTTTTAAAATTTTATTTTTATTAACTACTATCATTTCACAAATTGTTTTTATTCTTTTTGTTCTCATTCTAATTTCTTAAATTCTTTTATTTTTTAGAGAAGGATCTACATGATATTCAGGGTCTCACTGCTAGACTGGCCTCACAGTGATCCACCTCTTTATAGCCTCCCAAGAGCTGGGATTACAGACGCATGGCACCACACCCAGTCTCATGCCAGGGGCGGAGCTGGCATGCAGGCTCAAGGGATTGAAACCATGGCCCCTGTGCCTGCTTGCATGTGCTTTAATCCACTGAGCTATTTGGCTGGCCCTTAATTTCTTAAATTCTTAACTGGTTAACTCTTTTTCCTTTCTTCTTAGGACATGGAGTCTTACTATGTTACCAGGGTGTCCCTGAATGTTATGCTCCAGGGACCTTCGTTTTTCAGCCTCCTGAGTAGCTCAAACTACAGGTGCAAGTTACTGTACCTATATACTCAACATATCTGTGATTGTATCCCATATATTTTTATATGCAATTTTTATTATGATTTAACTTTTTTATATTATAACTCTTCTTTTGACTTATTGAATTTTTCAAATGTACACAAAGAGAAAGTATAATAAATTTCCATGTACTCATCACTCAATATCTTTTTTTATTAGATACAATGTGCACAACATAAATAGTTTTTTGAATTGCACAGTTGAGTGGCATTTAGTGCAATTACAGTGTTACATAACCATTGCCTGAATTTTGTTCTAAACAATTTTCATCACTCCAAAAGGACTGAATAATCACTCACATTTACTTATCCGAAGGATTTAGTCATTGCTGGTTAGTTCAGAACGTCCTTCAGCAATGCCACAGGCTTGGAAGGTGAGTGAACTGTGGAACCTCTCCCTTCACAAGTAGATTCATTCAGTGATGAACCCAGTAGCTGAATATGCTGTTCCGAGGTGGGACTTGTTTGCAAGTGAGTCACAAGAGGGTAACACAAAAGAGCATATTTCCATCCCCAATTCATGAGCCCTTTACTTCTTTTTAAAATTTTTTATTTTGTAAAACGAGTACAAAATAGTATTGAAACAGAAAAATTACGTGTGACACAGAATTTCACTGAACAAAACTATGTGTATTTTATAGTATTTGTTGTAATGCATACTGTCTTCCAACTAGCTGTTCGTATTGTCAGATATATGCAAGTAACATTGGAAGAAAGAGTAAAGAATTATATAAGAAATTCAGAAGATGAAAAAGTTAAAGAATTGAAAAAAGGAGACAAAACAAAGTAAGCATTAACTGCTCCTTTCAAGAGACCAGCAGAAATTCACAGTACAATTATCCAAACTGTTCTGCTTACATACATAGATACATCGCTGTGCCTCCCTATCTCTCTTGTCCTCCTCAACTCATTAATTCGTTCTTTTTGAATAGGTTCTATCTCAGTTACTCTTCTCTCATTGCTAGGACAAATACCTGACACTCAAAGTGAAGGAAGGAAAAGTGTATTCAGCTCACAGTTACTGGAGGTTTCAGTCCATACTCAGTTACTGGAGGTTTCAGTCCATACTCAGCTGCCTGCAGGACATCATGGTACATGGTGGACAGTAACCTTTCATGGTGGCAGCAAAGAACGAGAGCAAAAGGTCAGGAGCATCTGCAACAGTGGTTACAGAGAGCAAGACTGTCTCCCTTAACTTGAGGTCAGGCAATACGCTGCAGGCTGGCTGTAGCACTCACACCCATAATCTCAGCAGCACTCACAGCCATAATCCCAGTAGATCATGGGTTAATCATAAACTCTAGAAGTCTGCCCCATAACTACATGAGGCTTTGGGGACACAACTGGATAAAAACCGTAACAGATTCATTCCCTTTTTCCAGATTTTATTTTCTCTTTCAGGTTCCTAAACTAAGCAAAAATACGATGTTTGCATATGCAGGTCTGATTTATTTTATTTATGTGTATGATCTTTAGGTGCATCCATTTACCAACAAAAGTCTCAAATTTATCCTGCCTACTAGCTGAATAATACTTCATTGCGTAAAAATATCTCATCTTCTTGATCCATTCCTCAGTTGATGGGTATTTTGGCTTGTTTCCAAGATTTATCTATGACAAATTATGCTACTGTAAGCTTGGGCATACATATATCACTATGAGATGATGTTTTCAGTTCATTTGGAAAAACATCCAGGAGGACAATAGGTGGCTTGAAGGGGTTCTCCAATTGCAGCTGTTTGAGGAATCTCCACACTGATTTCCATTGTGGTTCCATAGTGGTTTCCAGTTTTCACTCCCACCAGCAGTGGAGAAGGGTTCCTTTATCCCCTCAGCCCGTCCAGCATTTT
>PVJA010052767.1:0-12208 GCA_004027025.1 Myocastor coypus
AAAAAAAAAAAAAAAAAAAAAAAAAAAAAAAAAAAAAAAAAAAAAAAAAAAAAAAAAAAAAAAAAAAAAAAAAAAAAAAAAAAAATCCAGCTAATGGGACAATCATACAATCCTATGGGTGTTTCAAGCCCATGGGGATGTGTTAAAGTTAACTACTGATTAAAAAAAGAAAAAACTCTATGAGAAATTTTCAGGGATTCTGAGACATAGTCAATAAATACAATTTTCCAGGCATGGTGGTGCATGCCTGTAATCCCAGCACTTGGGAGGCTGAGATAGGAGGATCAGTGTGAGTTTGAGACCAGCCTGGACTAGAAAAGTGAGCTCAAGGTCAGCCTGAAATGTGTAGTAAGACCTTGTCTCAAAAAGACAATAGATAGATAGATAGATAGATAGATAGATAGATAGATAGATAGACAGACAGACAGACAGACAGATAGATAAATTCAACTTAAGGTTTCCTTTGAAAGTATCAAGCCCAAGAAAAATATAGAGAAGATCTAAGAGGCAGCAGCAAGAGGAACCATTTAATCTTTGAAGAAACAATACTTTTATTTATTTTTTTGTGTGTGAGACTGAGGTTCAAACTCATGACCTTGCACTTTCCACGCAAGCACTTGTGCCACAGAACTATCTCCCTGGCCCATTAATTTTTGATAACCTATACTGAGGTAAGTATGCACAGCTTTCAACAAAACTTTCTACATTCTAAAATCCAATCTTGGAACATGTGCCTTTTCAGGTTGTGCATTACCTATAATCCCAGTAATGAGAAGGCTGAAGTGGATCACTGCATTTTGATGATCAGCCTGGCCTACATGTGTTTAAAACTGTGCTGGGGCTGGGGAGATTGCTCTGTGGCATATGTGCCTGCCTGGCAAGTACAAGGTCCCACAAAACTCTGGTCCCGCAAAACAAATAAACAAAAAAACAGCAAACTGTACCAAACCACAATAAGACCATATCTTAATCCCAACAGAACAACAACAAAAAACCCTCACCAACACCAACCACCACTTTCAGTTGGGCTTAGGCTAGCACTTAAATTTCAATTTCCTTCTGGGCATGGTGGCACATGCATGTAGTCTCAGCAGTGGAGAGGCTGAAACAGAAGGATCCTTGTGAGACTGAGACCAACCTGGGCTACAACGTGAGATCAAGGCAAGCCTGAACTGCATAGTGAGACCCTGTCTCAAAACGGGGGGGGGGGTAACCAGAGAAGTAGAATATAGTCAGCCCATCAATGATTCATAAGGAGAATGACCATTTGAAGCTCAGACTTGACAACCGGGATGAAGACTAGAATTGCTATCAACTTGAAGTTTTAGTGAATGTAGTAATTCAGTAAGTTACATACATATAAAGCTAAGAATTTAGGATTGGTAAACTGAGATGAAGAAAAAGCCTTACGCCCTAAGTAAACAAAATCTTTGGGTTATCCTAAGTAATGAGTGCAATGGCACTATACTCAAACTTGACTATCACCTTACTGTAGTTTACTACCTGGTTTTAGAGGACAAAGAAGCTATATGGGGCCCTGTACAATATGTTAACTGTATTGTGAATATTCTACATTCCTAGTACCAAGATGTGGGTACTTTCAAGTCCCATTTAAAGGATGTAGGCTTGGGCTGACTAAATAGCCCAGCAGATTTAAGCAACTGCAAGCAAGTGCAGGGGCCAGGGATCTGATCCAAGGGCCTGCCATGCCAGCTCTTGGGAGGCTGTAAACAGAGAGGGGTAGGGATGGACCATTATGAGTCCAATCTAGTAGTGAGACTCTGAACACCCTATAGACCATTCCGTAAACAAAAACAACCAAAAAAGGATGTATGCTTACTTTTGTTTAGCCAATCCTGCATCCATTTTTTTTTTTTTTTTTTTTTTTTTGTGGGACCAGGGTTCAAACTCACAACCTTGCACTTGCTGGTCAGGCACTTGTGCCACGGAGCTATTTTCCTGGCCCCTTCCATTCTTTTAACTTAACCCAAATTTTCACATAAAGGTTCCCTATCCCCAGCACCTCCTGGAACACTTGCCAATCCTTCCGAATTTACAATATATGCTTATTTTCTTTTTTCTTTCTTTTTGAGATTTCCTATGCAGTTTAGGCTGGCCTTCAGCTCATTTTGTAGCCCAGGCTGTTCTCAAACTCACAATCCTGTATCAATCTCCCCAATACTAGTGCTGGGATTACAGGTGCATGCCAACAAACCTTGCTCTAGCTCTTCTCTTTTATAAAGGAATCCTCAATTCTCACTTGTATCTTCTGGGTGCCTTTTGGACAAGTTCAGCTTTAAACACACCAAAGCCAACATTTTTAGGACTATGGTGAAGCTGTTCAATTTGGCAACTACCATATGTAGTCTCCTGCACTTTAGCTTAGTACTGTACTGAGAAATTTATCATGTGACCAATTTTCTGCTAAAAAAACCCACCTAATCTGTCCATTTTGGCATTTCCTTATTCAAAACAGTCAAGTTTCTAACAGTTTCAAAGCTTTATTTTCATATCCACCTTCTTGATGTCAAATACCCATCAGTGAGCCCAAGTGCATTGTGGTACTGGAGACTGAACCCAAGCTCCACACAAGCTAGGCATGTACTCTACCACTGAATTATATTTCCATTGTTCTAGCCTAAAAACTTTTTTTTTTTTTTTTTTTTTTTTTTGTCTTTTTGAGACAGGGTCTCGCTATGCAGTTGAGGCTGGTCCTGAGCTCACTTTTGTGAGGCTGGTCTCGAACTCGCACCAGTCCTCCTGCCTCAGCCTCCCGAGTGCTAGGATTACAGGCGTGCGCCACCACGCCCGGCTTAGCCTAAAAACTTTTAATACACATGTAATTTTAGTGACAAAGAGGCAAGTTTTATCCTTTATCTTTTAGTAAAACAAACTTTAGACATCCAGGGTGACAGGAATGGCAAATCCCAAACTCATTGAACTCAAGCTCTTAAAATACAATCGACGTATGTATGCTTTCTTCCCTTGAGGTGTTGGGGTGTGTGCTATCACTATAGTGCCTGGTATATACTTTTTAAATTGCAAGATTCTCTCAAAGGCCAAAGAATTAAAAGAGCTAACTTGAGAAGATTCAAGAACCACTTAGTAATACCAAGAAGTCATACTGACATATTACAACTCCTGAATCTGAGTCATGCTGATAAAAATGTTAACTTTTGTAGTGCACCTACTCCTGCACACAATCTTTAACACTCCTGACTCCAGTACTTTCTACCTAGATGACATGGACAGAAAAACAAGCAGACCCAAATTCTTCAGTATTTTGGACATATATTTATAAAAGTACTGTTCAAACCCTTAGTAAGACTTAATAGCTAAAAAGGGAAAGTGTAATTGGACAGATGAGGTGTAAATTACAAGAAACTTTTTACCTATATCACTGAGTTCATCCTGAGTGTCAAGGTAGCTGGCCTACAATTAGCTTTATAGTAGGGATAACTTCCTAATTTCCTGGCTATTTTTGGTGGGGGGGAAGCGTGAATGCAGTCCTCCACTACCACATTTGGGAAAGTCACAGGGGCCAGCACATCCAAAGTGCAATGGATAAGCCTCACCCTGGGAAGACCACCTTCATGATCATGGTTATCTCCCCTGCCAGGTAAGTATATCCTGGCTAATTTTGACAGCTCCTTCTCCCTCTAGTGGCCAAGTAATTTCCATTTAGGTAACAGCTACTGAACACTTAAAAAAAATTATCTTTTAGCATCCCTACAAACAAAAAACTTTCGTTCTAAGTGTATGCAGTGTAAAGACTAGTTTTTTTTTTTTTTTTTTTTTTTTTTTTTTTTTTTTTTTTTTGTCTTTTTGAGACAGGGTCTTGCTATACAGTTGAAGCTGGCCTTGAGCTCACTTTTGTAGCCCAGGCAAGTCTCGAACTCGCAGTCTCGAACTCGCACCAATCCTCCTGCCTCAGCCTCCCGAGTGCTGGGATTACAGGTGTGTGCCACCATGCCCAGCAAGACTAGATCTTAAAGGTGGGTCGCATTTTCAGCATCTCTGATGTTGACAATTCTATCAATACAGGAGTTGAAACATTTTAACCTGGCACTCATTTAAGAAATGAAAGCATCCAGGGGAACTGTCTTAGCTAAATGATAAACTTATGGTAAAGGAATGAGTTCTTCAGAATGCAGCTCAGCATCTACTAAAGTGTCACAAATTGGGATGGAGGTGAAGCTTAGTGGTAGTGCTTGGTTACCACACATACAGCTCTAGGTTCAATCCCTTTTTTTTTTTTTTTCTCTCTTGAATAAGGTCTTGCTACATTATTTCAGGCTGCCCTCAATCTTGGCTCAAGCCTCCTGAAGGTTAGGATTAGTTATGTGTCACTGTGCCCAGCACAACTTATATGGTATTCATACTAGTGAAGCATAATATGGAGGAAATGCTTCTCCTAATCTTTACAACCAACCACTTTTAGGTCTGTCACAGAGCTTTCACAGCTAGCAAGGACACTTTTAAGTTTTGAGTGACTCTAATAAATGTTGACTATAGTACCCTGTTAGGTGTTTAAAGCAAAAAATTTTTCCAGGATCATTATTTACCCAACAACCATAATAGGCATAATGAACAATTTTTTCGTAACCTCTACCTCATGCTTTTCTTAGCTCTTCCTATAGGATTAATTTCCCCACAGTAATAAACGCTTCAGGAGCATTATACTCTATGCTCTGGATGGAATGTCTTTCAGTAATCTATTGCAACAACAAAAACATGTGGATCACACCTTTTCTAAAAGATTTTGGCCTTAAAAGATGAACTTTACAGGCTGGCAAGATGGCTCAGGGGTCTAAAGCACCGGCTTAGGCAAGCTTAGGCTACTGCAGGGCACCACATGCCCCAGCCCCACCCCCAGGGAAGGCTGAGCCAGCTATTAAAAAAAAAAGTAAACTTTATTAACAAAGGACAGGGAGGGGGGTATGGGGGGTTGGGGGATAACTCAGTAAAATAAGCACTTGCCTGGCAAGCACAGGGCCAAGTTCAATCCTCAAAGACCCAAACAGGAAACTATAAAATTATAGAAAAGTGCTAAACCTATTATAGTAGTTGTACAATTCCTTGAGGGCAGATAATCATAGTTGTTTGCCTGTACATATACCTCTTACACCAGTGGTGGTAGCCCTATGGCACATGTGTATCACTGAAAGCTTTAGAAAGTTTACCTTTCTTCTAGTACTGTTAACACCCTGCCAGTGTGTAAGTCACTTGTGTAGAAAAATATCTAGTCACGCTATGGGAAAAGATGAAGGCATCAAAATAAAAAATACATGGGTCTTACTATGCAGTGCAGGTAGGCCTTGAATTCTGATCTTCATAAGTGCTGCGTACAGGCACACACACCATACCCTTTTCCCCACCCTTTGTTTTGAGACACTCCAGTTTAGGCTTGCCTTGAATTCATTATGCATCCTGGGATAGTCTCAACCTCTTGAGAGAGCTGGCATTACAGATGTGTGCTAGGCAACAATTCTGATCATAAGTTAACTCCTGAAATCAGGGTTCTACACTTCAGAATCACTGTTAAAAGTCTCCCAATGTTTTCTGCCTTTGTACTCTTCAGAACGTGATGTTAAACCAAAAGTGGTTAAGTTACAACAGAACTTCAGTCTGAAACTTTTAATATTTGTGGTAAATACATAACTTGTTTCGTGACTTTATTACAAACTTCATATACAAAGCAGAAAGGCACACAATTCACCTTGACCAGAATCCTGAACACAGTACCAGCCTTATTGAACATGTTTCACAAACAAAAACTGAGCAGTTTAGATTCTATTATTACTTAAACACTAAAAGATGAGTGGGTTTATGAACACTTATAATTTATTAAAAATATATAGAAAAAAACATTTTAAAGGAAATTCACATTCTAAACACATTTTTAAAATGAAAATTTAAGAGATCCCAAGCAATTAGGAATCAAAAAATGGGTTTCTTACCTTGTCTCCAGTGGAATGTAGGCTGCACAGCAAAGTGGGTTATTCAATCTGAGGTTATGAAAAGTACTGCTTCTTAAAGAGACCTAAGTGCTTTCTTGGATAGAAAAAATATAAACTCCACTATATGTGAATGGGATACAGGGAAAAATTCAAGGCAATTTATAGTTTAAAAAAGGTGTGACTGCTACCAGTTGCTAATGTGTAGAGATTCATTTTTTGACTAATAGTAAATCTTCCTTACTGCAGCTTTAAGCTGCCTAGTCATCTTAATACAAAACCTACATCCTTCCATCTTTTGTAGCTACATAGTAAGTTCTCTCTGATCTTTAAACTTAAGCCTAGGTAACAACACTTATCTCATTTCAATCTGGGTTGCAACTACTAAAACTTTCAGTAGAGTATCTCATTTAACATAGCTTAAGTAGACAACTGTAAGCAAATGCCATCTATTTTGATCCTGTTTCCAAAACACTACAAAAACCGAAGCCAGGTTGGTCTACCTTATTTTGAACTTTAAAAATTATCTTATTTGCTAACTTAATTTATAAGTATCCTATATTTAACGAAAAGGCATTTTTCCAACTGTTTAAAAAAAAAAAGTAATTTGTTCGTCATTTTGCATTTGCAATCTATGCCAATCTTTTATCTAAAAAGTCTTGGCACTGAATTTATGCCCTCCACAAGGTACTCTGTAGTAGTGGTGGTTAATCTATAGTACATATACAACAGGCTATCTACCATTGAAAGCTTGTAAGTTTCACCATTACTGTTCTATAGCATGTTAAAAATGTAATGGTTGGGGGAACCTCATAATTCTCTTCATGGAAGCCCTCTCTTCCACTATCAAGATGTCTGGCTTTAAACTGTCAACTGAATCCTCATCAGCCTGCACCCAAGGGAAAAGTTGTAAAGATGCAACTATGCTTATGGAATACAAGAGTTGACTGTTCTCACTAAAATCAGAATTTTAAATAAAACATCTCTTTGGCCAATCCAAACAGAAAATTTAACATCCAGGGGTCATTAGCAAATATATAAAAATTAGTAGACAAGATATAATCACAGCTGTGACACAGAATAATCTTACGGTTAAGCAAGAATTCACAAGGCAAAGATTAACCTAGTTAATTTTCTACCATACTGTCCATATTTCAAAAAAGTATTACTTGTGTTTTCTAATAAATCTGTGCTAAAATTTTTATTTTTTCTTAAAACATTTTAACACTTGGCAAAATCTCATTGAAAATCTCAAAGGCTACTTCTAAGCCAGTATTACTTTACCAGCATTAACTCATTTTGCACAAGCCTACATTGACTATAAATATAAATGATCACCAAAACAAACAGCATTAATAATTTTTTAATCACTTTTTAGCAAAGAGCTTATCTTTCAAACTACATCACCCCTCAATTGCCATTACATATAGAACTGTCTTGTTTTTATCCTCCCCTTATGACTTTCACAATTAACACAGACGGCTAATATCATTTATTAGAATGCCTTTCAAAAAAACTTTAATACATGAACACAAAGTCAGAATTTTATCTTATTTAAACTGATAGTTACAAGTTAAAGTCTTACATGAAGAGGAAAAAGGACAACCATGCATAGTTTTTTAAAAAATGTTTATTTTTTCAAAGAAAAACGGCAATAGCCAATTGGAAACCTACTCATTCAACACCAATTTTTTTCTTTAAATTTAGAAGTGACTTACTGATTACTATTTTAAACAAACCCCCCCTTACCCCTTTAAGTGTTTACCATCTACTCGTGCTGAATCCTTCCAAGGAGATTGCTCCAGCGTATTATCTCCAGGTCCTCGCTTTGCTCCTTTTACCAAAAAATGCAAAACACAATTCCATCGTGCATCTTAAGGGCTCCAATCGTCAAAAATAGGAAAAAAAATCTTTGGAATAGCCAATTAAGTTGAATAAAAAAATCCACACGAGTGCGGTTTGGTTGGGGCAGGAATCCACTCCTATGTTCCTGGTAATCTGATCCCGCTCCATGAATCCTTGTAATTGATCCTCCCTATCCTATCCACATTATGATTTGAATCCAATGATCCAGCTCCAAGGATTGGGATCCAGTGAGCCCTCTCCAATCCAAACCTTTATAACCAGCAAAACCAAAAAAGAGGAGGCAAAATGTTAGATACTGTAATCAAAAAAGGTTTCTGGGGAATGATGAGTTATGTCTGTCATCAGTTTAACAGATGTACATCAATAACTATCAAATTCCCCAAAACAAGTTTCTGAATGGTGTTCAGCTAAATTTTAGAAACTTAATCATAGAGACTAACTGGAAGAAGCATTTTATATTTACAGTTCAACTGATAATGCCAACACTTGTTACTGTACAGCGTATTACAGGTTTTGTGGTTGCAGTTATGTAGTTGAAGTTTACTGATATCGTTACCCACCTAAGTCTAAACTAAATCTAATGTTCCCATCTGCAATTTAATTTGTAAATTAAAGTGTCTTAAACATGAGTCAATTATGAATTAAAGGGAAGGTGAGACTTAAAAAATTACTCCCAACTAGATTATCTACACCAAATACATTGGAATTCTATATTTTGCTTTCATTTTGTCTTAAAAAAATGAAATAGCAACGCTCTTATCAGTCACACAGAGGACATGCAGATTTAGCAGTATTGATATTATACTCTATCTTGTCAGAATTAAAAGACACCCTGTACCCACATGTACATCAACAGCAGGTCACACATTAACAGTTGTAACTAAGCACTGTGACAATTAGCCAGTTCTTCCCACATTAGTCCCTATTAAAACAAAAAAGGGAGTAAAATAGCTACAAAATGGGCAATGTTATTTTGCCACAATTGCAAAGGTTTAAAGAGTGAAGCAATTGCAGCTTAGTGATAACTACGTTAAGATGTTTACAATGTTTTAAGATTTTTTTCACTTTCAACCCTTGCCTTTTAGTATAAGGTCAATACTGCCAATTTCATCTGTGACAATAGCACTTGGAGTCATACCATTGCCTCCATTATTGATCTGATCCTCCTCAATCCTCCTTTTGACAATCCTAAAATGATTGAAATGTGCTCCACAATCCTTAATCCAAAGCATTCTTAATCCATCTCTTCAGATATGTCTACAGAAAGACACATGAAAAGCAAGATAAACATAAGAACTTCCCCAGGTAAGATAACCACAAACACCCCCCAACATCCCAGTTCACACAAACCAGAGCAGAATAGACATTTACACAATATCACAGTCTGAAGAGCATGGAGAGTTAACTAAATTTAAACAATCCTGTCTATGACATCACTTAAAATACAATTTACCAAAGACATGAGGGGAATGTAGATGTTAGGAGCAAGGGGATATTACACAAGAATGCAATTCAACACTTTAGCCCATTCCGAACAAAACACTTTGAATTAAAAAATGAAAAGATTGTACTGAATAAAGGAAAACTGTATACAACATGGGTTCTACAAAAAGTGTCACCAATCATCTTATGTACGAGAGCGAGATCTGCTATGACGGGGAGAATAGCGTGGTGATCCTCTGCTTCTCCTTGGGGAGTAACTGCGACTCCTGCTGTTGCTTCTGCTACGGCTTCTGCTACGACTACGGCTTCGAGATCGAGATCTTCCATAACTTGGACTTCTGGGCCCATCAACTTTAACCCGGATGTAGGCAGTTTCTCCCTATTGGATAGACAGAACTTTCCATTGAAAAATCTAAGCTTTTCAGCTATCTTTAGTCATGCTGAATGAATACAAAGTAAAATTGGTATCTGGCAATTTACTTTTGGACACCCTTTTCTGAATCCTTACCTTCAAATTCCACTGTTAAGACCACTGAATCCAATTCTGGTCATAGGAAAGAATAAGTGTATAACCTACCTCATGAGATCTAAACTTAGTGTTATCCAGTTTTCGAACTGCATAGGTCATATCTTCTTTCCGTACAAATTCCACGACACCAGTGCCATCTCGGTAAACATCAGCATAACATACATCACCTGCTTCACGCATGTGATCCTTTAAATCCTGCCAGCTTCCACTTGGAGGAAGTCCTGAAAAAATGATTTTTTACTCTTAATACCAATTATTGTAAACTTCACGCTCATACCCTAAAACAAAATTCGCTTTTAAAATATTAATTTTTTTTTTTTTTTGTCTTTTTTGGAGACAGTGTCTCGCTACGCAGTTGAGGCTGGCCTTGAGCTCACTTTTGTAGCATAGGCTGGTCTCGAACTTGCACCAACCCTCCTGCCTCAGCCTCCCGAGTGCTGGGATTTAAAATATTAATTTTAAGCCGGGCGTGGTGGCGCACGCCTGTAATCCCAGCACTCGGGAGGCTGAGGCAGGAGGATTGGTGCGAGTTCGAGACCAGCCTGGACTACAAAAGTGAGCTCAGGACCAGCCTCAACTGCAAAGCGAGACCCTGTCTCAAAAAGACAAAAAAAAAAAATTAATTTTAACTATACACAAATGATTCTGGGTAATGAGCCGGTAGGAGTCTGAGATCTAAAGTCCAAATTTACGTGTAGAAGATTCTCATATTCTAGTACCACACTATAATTTGGATGTTAGCAGTAACATTTATTTACTAAACCCAACGGCCTAGCACGCCAACTGTCAAACTAGTCACAGAAAGAAAAAATTTAAGTCGTTTTTGCCCCTCCTCCACTCTTTTGGGTTGTATAAACTCACCAGAGACAACCACTCTGTTTTCAGACCGCCTGGATGGGGGGCCATAGCGGCCTCGGGGAGCTCCTCCACCTCCACCCCCGCCGCCACCTCGGCCAGTACCACGGCCGCTACGAGGAAACTCCACCCGCAGACGATATCCATCATAGTCGTAGCCATCGCGACCGTACACTGCGTCTTCCGCGTCTCTGCGAGACCACACAAATCAAAAAGAATGAGAAAGGAGCAGCAGCACAAGCTAACTCCGGCTCGGCACGCTGACCTCCGCACATGCGCACCCCGGCGCGGAGCCCACATGCGCCGCATAATAGGGACCGCCCCTCCCCCACCCAGCAACGCGCCGGCTCCCGACCACTACACCCGGCCTCCACGCCTCAGTTTCCCGCTCTGGGCCGGCGCGTGGGCTCCGGGGACGTCCTTGGTCAGCAGAGACACCAAAGGGACTCGCCCCAGCCTCTGCAAGAACCCTTTGCCCTATTATATTGAGGCCTCAGAACCCTTCCCTACTGCACTATTTCCCCAAGGCCGCAAGTCCCATGCTGCCTCACCGCGGATCCTCGAATTCTACGAAGGCGAAGGGCGGTCCTCCGCGGCGATTTTTGAGATCGATGTCGCGAATAGCGCCGTATTTATAAAACACGTCCTCAATGTCCTTGGTTCGGATGTCTGGAGGCAAGTTTCCCACGTAGATGCGGCAGTCGTTGTTCCCTGCCGGGCCACGGATCACACCACCTCCCGACATGGCGGCGACGAAAAGCGCGGACTCGAGAACGGGCCTTCCCACCAAGCCTAGCGCACAGCAGAGCGAGTCCGCAGCGGCACCACGTCTCCCGTGGCCTCTCCAAAATGGCGCCTTTATCTGCTCGGCGCACGGATACGGGGGGGGGGGAGGGAGGGAGAGAAACGAGAGGAAGCGCTGTTCAAACTTAGTGCGCAGGCGCGGGAGCGTAACGGACGTAAGAAATTATGTTTACGCACGCCAACGTCACCCTCCGCACGCAGGAGAAAAAAGTCCCTCGCATCCAAGCTTTATGGGTTAGTTGCTTAATGTGGTCGGTTAGTTGGTAAAATTAAACACGGAACTCTCGCAAAAGGAGCTGTTAATCCCTATGGGATATTCAGGGTAGTTCCCCAGGAACTTTTGAAAGCAACCCGGAGTCTTGAAAGGACTTGGTGAACCCTAGCTGAGAACCCTATCCCGCCATGCTCAGCGTCAATAACGGCCTTTGGCGGGAAAGGCTTCACAGGCGAGTCAAGATCCGGGGGCGGGACTAACGGGGAGGGGAGGGGGGGCGGGTCTGTTGCTCCGGAAACCAGGGAAAGTTCGGCTGCTGCTTCTCCGGTACCTAAGCCGGTGATTCATTTAAAAGGCAGGGCGAGGCCGGGCGAGGCCGGGCGGTGGCGTACTCCTCAAATACCAGCACTCGAGAGGCTGAGGTATAGAGCGTACTTGGGAGTTCGAGACCAGCCTGGACTAGGAACTGAGCTCAAGGCTACCCTGAACTGCACAGCGAAACCTGTCTGAAAAAGACAAAAAAAAAAAAAAAAAAAAAAA
>PVJA010052768.1:0-12273 GCA_004027025.1 Myocastor coypus
TATATATATATATATATATATATATATATATATATATATATACATATATATATTTAAGATGGTCCATCAATTAGGACTTGTTGGTTTTTACTTCCGGCACTTTGATGCTCCGTTATTAGGTGCATACACTTGTGGAAGATGAGTAACTTGGTAACTATGTAATGCCTGTGTTTTAACCTTTGCTAGACTATTTGTCCTCAGACTGGCTTTATTCAAACTTAATACAGCATAATGTGGTGTGGAGTGGAATTTTTGGCATTTCCCTGTGCTCTCCTTCCCACCTACCATGAAAAGACCAGCTTTGCCCACCACCCCTTTCCTCAGTGATATCCCTGCTTTGGAGTCAGCTGACTGTGGACTGCACCCTCTGAAACCAAGAACCAAGCGAACTGTTTACTCCTGTAAGTTGTGTGTGGCAGGCGTTGTGCACCAGTAATAGGGACAATGATCAATACAGCCCTTGCTGAGATCTGGAGGGACCAGGAGCTTTTCTTCATGTTTCTCCTGAGAAGTTTTATACCAGCTCTGTTGTACCTCATTGTCATAAAATGCAGACTGTTGGCGGTGGAGGAGAAAGGAGGGCTTTTATAAACTCCTTTTTTTTTTTTTTTTTTTTTTTTTTTTTTTTTTTTTCTTTTTTCAGGTACCAGGGATTGAACTCAGCACCTTGCACTTGCCAGGTAAGCACTTATTCTACTGAGCTATCTCCCCAGCCCCCTTTTATAAACTCTTAAAATGATTTAGTTTCAATCCTTCAGTGAGCCTGGATCCCGGGAGCATGGCTTTCTTAACTATTTTTGTCCCTAGTCCAGGGATATAGCTACTTTCCCTCTGTCTCTACTAACTTCCTCAGATGTCACATTCTCAATCTATTTGTTTGAAGTTCTGTCTCATATATATAGTGTTGTTGTCTGCTATTGATTGTCCTCTTCTTAGCTGAGGACACAGTCCCGTTGAGGACTGAAGGGTAGAGGCCTTCCTTTCTTCTCACAGGGTAAACTGTCATCATTGTGCACTGTTGACCTATCTTCTGACTAAGCCTTCATCAGGGACAGGATCTAAACAACCACCCCCAGTGGCTACTCTCCACATCCCTTCCCCAGTGTCCAGAGACAACCTCAGCCAGAAAATTCAGTGGCATGCCAGGACGAAAAGTCTGTAACAATGTGGGGGTCCCTGAAGGCAGCTGCACTCAGGAATTTCTCACTCTCATGCTACATGGTACTCAGCTTCCAGCCATTCTTTAAATTCCAAATCACTTCTTCCTGCTAGTTTATGGTTATAGTGACGGCTCACATTAATTGGATCCCAGGTGTGACTTTATATAATTTACCTGTCTTGTAGCTTGACAGTATAACATGCAGTCTTGCTAATGGGTCCCAGAAAGGTCACTGACTTTCCTGTTTGTCCAGGTTTTCCTGGTTGTAAAAGTGTGAATGTTGACCTTTAAATTCAAGTTACATTGGTGCTCAAACTGAATGCTTTATTTTAAAGAAAACTATTCTCCAACTCTTCTGAAGCAGTTTTATCCATTGATATATAGAATTCTATTTGATCCACGGGTGCCATCACTTGGGATGAATGCTTTAATGGAAGTTATCTCATTTTTGGTTTTATTTTTGTTTCTCCAATGACTAGTAATGTTGGGTATTTTTTGATATGCTTACCAGCATATTCTGTATATTCTTTGGTAGAGGTTTATGTGAGTGATGTCTTTTTTTTTAATAGGGAAAAGATCATTTATTTTTATATCGTTATTTTCTGGATTAAAGTCTTACTGAACATGTGATTTATCAATATTTTCTATCAGTGCTTGTCTTTTTAAATTTTCTACATGATATTTCAAAAAGTCCTAAAAAAGAGTTTTAAATGTTAATGCAGTCCAGTTTAACTTTTTCCTTTTATGGATTGTGCTTTTGGTGGCTTGCAATAAACATTCTGCTAAGATCAAAAACTTTTTTTTGTGGTTTGCTCTAAGATCTTTTATACTTTCAGATTTTACATTTAAATCATGACACATTTAGCTGGGCATGGTGGCTCACGCCAGTAATCCCAGCACTTGGAAGGCTGAGGCAGGAGGACTGGTGAGAGTTTGAGACCAGCCTGGGCTACAAAAGTGAGCTCAAGGCCAGCCTCAACTGCATAGCAAGACCCTGTCTCAAAAAGACAAAATAAAAAATAAAAATAAATTTAAAAAATTGTGACACATTTAAACTAACTTGAATATGGTGAGAGTTACGGATTGATGATCATATTTGATGTGTGAACAATAAATCTTTTCAGTGTAAAAGATCATCTTCCCCAACAAAGTGACTTTGCAACTTCTGATAAAAACAGGTGTCTGTGTATGTTTGTTATAATTTTGATATGTTTATCCTGTTGCACTCATTTTTGTATGGATTTTAAAATCAAGGGGACAGCATCTTGATTATCATAGCTTTCTGGTACATTGTAATCGTCTTAGTTCAATCTTTTAATTCCTCATAATATGTCCATTGGAAAGTTGTCTCAGCAAGTGTAGTTATTTATTTTTCATTTTCATATTAATTTTAGAATCTTTCTGTTTAATTATACAAAAAATGCTATAAATTAGATTGGGATTTCATTATAAGTAAATTAAGGAAAATGACCATCTTAAAAACATTAAGTTTTCCTTTGGCACTAGGGTTTGAACTCAGGACTTTGCAATTGCCAGGCAGGGACCTGTGCCATTGAACTATCTCCACAACCCCTATAAACATTAAGTTTTCTAGTCTGTGAATATGACTATTTGTGAAGAATGCTTACAATAGCGTTCATCAAGAATTTTTAAATTTCAATGTATAAGCTGATAGTTTTAGGGACATCCTCATTTCATGTTTCAGTTGCTTGTATAAATGGTAGTTCTTAAAATTTCAACACACAATTGTTCCTACTTGGCCATTCAACTTGATTTTTGAATATTACTTTTATATTTGGCTTTTCATTAACCTTAATTTATGAATTCTAGTAGCTTTCCTGTATACTACATATTGCATTCTATGTAAATAATTTTAAGACTGGTGTTATTTCTTTCCAATCTAGGTGATTTAACTCTTTTCTTTTTCATTTGGAATAACTAGGGTCTGGGGATTTGGTTCAGTGGTATAATGCTTGTCTAGCAAGCTGGAAGCTTTGGGTTTAGTCCTTGGTGACAAAATCAAAAACAAAATAACAACAACAAAAAACCTCCTGAAATAACTAATACTTCATGGACGATGTTGAAGAATAAAGGTGAATTGACATTGATGTTGTTAACATGTTTTGTGTATTTGTTTTCTACATTGCCCTTTATCAAACTGAGGAAATTAAATTCTGTGACTTGTTGGCTGAGTATTTTTTAATTGAAATGATAATACATTTTGAGAAACTTTTTAACATTATTGAGGTGATCATACTTTCTCCTTTTTTGTTTACTATAATTTAGAACTACACTGGGTAATTTTTCATGTTAGAAAAATCCCTGCATATCTCAGGTAAATTTGATCATGAAATATGAAGTTTAAGTGTTACTTAATTTTACTGATTAACCTTTTGTTAAGTTTGTACTTATAATTATCAGAGATATTGATTTGCTGTTTTCTTTCTATTTAATGTGTTTAGGGTTGTTGCTGGGCTGACATGAAAATTAATGCATAATTGTCTAGATATTTTATCCCTTTCAAGATTCTGGAAACACTTCTGTAGAATTGGCTGTAATTCTTCCTTAAATATTTGGTAGAATTTCTCAGAGAAATAATTTGGAAGTTTTCTTGGTGGCAATGTTTTGAAATATAAATTAAATTTCTTTAATAAATGTAGGGTCATTTGGGGCTTTTTAACTTTTTATTTTTGATCAAGCTTTAGTACTTATAAATAATTTGTTCACCTGAAATACATTTTCAGTTTATTAAAGAATTTTTTATTGATGAATATTTGGGTTCTCTTTCATTATTTTTTTGAAATATTTCTTTGCTAAAATTTAGATCCCATACTGATCGTAGTCATCAGAAGGAATTTATATCTGGCCATAATGTAACTTGGTTCCTCTTTTCTCCTGATCCTCTTCCCTCCCTTCAGCTACCTCTCCTCTCCTTACTTACAAAAGCTTTGCTTATATTTTATCCTTCTTTTGTTGTCAAAAGGAAAGAGAAACTAGGGAAGGGAAAGAAGAAAGGAAAGCAAAATGAGCTGAACTTTCAATTATTCATTTAATCTGTAATATTTTTCCCTTTTTGTAATACATAATTGTAATTATGAATATGTATTTTATTAGCTGTAGAATTTCTAGTGATGTCATCCTTTTATTCCTTACCTTGGTCATTTTTTTCTCCCATTATTTATATTTATTCTGACTAAAGATTTAAAAAGTATATTGATTCCATTTTTTATTTCTCCTTTATTGATTACCACTTTTATCCTGATTATTTCCATTTTTCTACTTACTTTCAGTTTCATTTATTCTTCTTACTTTAGCCTTAAGGTGGAAGATAAAACTGATGGTTGCTTTCTGATATACAGAACTTGTGGTAAAATTATTTACATTTTCTTTTAGTATTTTAGTTTATTTGTATATGTGTGTAGTACAGAATGCAGTAAGCCTCCTGTAGGAGTACTGGACCTGTGAACTTGCAGAGGCATGCTTTGTAAGACTCACTTGGTTGACTTACAAATGAATGGAGCTCCCTCCTGAGTCAGGGACTTGCTCTGTTTACATTCCTGGCAGGGAGCTGGTACATCTACATAACACATCTTAATCCTTTGTTTCTTCCCTCCTCCCTTCCCCTTCTCTCCTTCTACCTTCTGCTTGAGCCTCCTCCTTTATCTCTTCACTTGTGAGCAGCACACTCCTCCTATGGAGTTGCTCTGTGTACATCGCACCTTCCAGGTCCTTGTTTGCATACCTTATTTCTCTCCTCCTCGTCCTCCTCCTTCTCCTCCTCCTTCTCCTCTTCCTTCTCCCCTCCTCTTCCACTTCTCCACCTCTTGATCTTCTTTTATTTGTTTTTGCAGAACTAGGGATCCAACTCAGGACCTTACATGGCTCCTCCTTCTTATTTGAGAATGATACCTATCCTTCTTTTCTATTCTCTACCTTTTATTTTACTGTTCATTTTTACAATGGCTTTTTTTTTTTTTAGATGGTACCAAGGATCACACTCAGGACCTTGTACTTGCTAGGCAAACTTTTATTCTGCTGAGCTATGTCTCTAGCCCCTAACAATGGCTTTTTGTATAAGAGAACCCATGCAATAGTTAAGCTGTATATCTGGTTTATCTCACTTAGCATTATGTCTCAAAGTGTCTCCATGCTCCTACAAATGTGTTATAAGTATTTTAATATGCACATTTTTAGTAGCTTCCCACAAAGTTTCATATGTCAGGTATTTTTTATTTAATTTGAAATACTTAATTTTTTTAATTGCTCACTGCTTGGCCACTGGTAAAGTTACTTCACTGTCAAATATTTGGGGCAAATTTAATATGCTTTTCTGTTGCCAATTTTTTGTTAAAGTCAAGTCCAGTTATAGAATGTACCTTTATGTTTTGATTCATTTTCAATTTATTCAATTCATCTAATTTTCTTTTATGGCCATCTTTTTTTTTTTCTTTTTTTATGTGTTTAGTATAGGGTCTATAGGGTTTCACTATGTAGACTGGACTCATAGTGATCCTCCTGTTCTCAGCCTCCCAAGTGGTAGGATTACAGTCGTGTGCTACCATGCCCAATCTCAGTTGCCATCTCAGCATACCCTGGGGTGGGGGCTGGCATGGCAGGCTTGGAATCAAACTCTGGTCCCTGGTGTCTGCCTAAGCAGGCACTTTCATTCACTGAGCTTTCTGGCCGGCCCTTTTATGATCGTTTTTACCTCTCCACTTTCTGCAAAAAGAAAGAAATAGAAACACTGGAAGATCTTTATGTATCCTATGCATTACAAACCCAACTTGTATGACATAATTGTCTTTTTTTTCCTATGATCTTCAGTGAAGCTAATTTTAATACATTAGTTTGATCAGATTGAAATGGAATAGCTGCTTAGAAGCGTGCTTCGCCTTGGCATTCTCTGCTTGCTCTAAGTCCTGGACACTGAGCTAACTAACAGCTTTGTTAGGCCTCAGCCTTTTGTCATGCTTCTGTCTTGGGTCCAGCTGACCTTGGACAGAGTTCCCTGAAACTGGGAATCAAATTCCACCTCTTTAAATTTTAGCATCAGATATCAGTCTCTGTGGACGAGAAAGCTGGTTAGTTAAGAAAATTGGTACAAAGAGTGGGGCATCCAGTGACTGCATATGAATGTGTGGTACAGTACCTGTGCCTCACTGTGCATTTCAGAGGCCTGAGAACTGGCTTGCTGATGAGGCTTGGAAATTTTGGAGAAGAAACTATTGAAACCTTAGAATGTCAGGATGTGAGCTTGATAGATTGTTTTGATCAAACATCAGAAAACCAGCATGATTATGAGAACGTAGATAGCAAAGGCCAACCTCATGAGATTTGAGTTAGTAAGAAAAATTATGGGAATTAGAATACAGAACAAGCATTTCACACCAGGGGAAAATTCTCCATGCTTTATTCTAGTTCTGAGGTTGTTTAAGGGCTATTGAAAGACTAATCTTGCAAAGAAAATTTATTTTTCTCTCTTTTAATTAATTAATTAATTTATTTGGTACAGAGTCTCACTATGTAGCTCAGACTGGTAGTGATCCTCCCGCCTCAGCCTCCCCAGCCCTAAGATTTCAGGAGTGCACCACCATGCCTGGTTTTGGTGGCTGGCATATAGTACCAGGGATTGAACCTGGTCCTCGCAGTTGCCGGGCAGACGCTTAGAACACTGAGTTATCTCCCCAGCTGAAAAAAATTTCAAACCAGCCCAATATTTAGGTTCTATCCTGGATAATTCTATCTGTTTTGATATAAGGAGAATTGAAAAAGAAAAAAGGACCAGAAACATTTGAAAAACTGAAGTTTTAGCCAGATGAAACTGTGCACAGCAGTACCTTATTTCACAAGCTTTATTCACTCCATGATTCTGGAGAAGATGGTGATGTAGCCACCATTTTCAAGAGAAGCAGATTTTAGGCAGGATAGAAAATTTCAGTGGAATAAAAAATCGCAGATTAATCACCCACACTTTTGGTAGTGCCTGTGTGAGTTGCAGAGGCATGATCTTGGATACACTGTGTGGTCTCTGACCCTCGTTTTCTTTCTGGTAGGGTACCCCTGTTCTGCTTCCAGGCCACTGTGAAGTAGCTGTTTTGGGGATGGAGCAGCACCATCACAGACTGAACCGTCTGAAACCACAAGCCTGGCTCATGAATGGTGGTCATTGGTTCTTGTGCAGCAATTGTGAGAGGGCTGACTAATAAACTTCCTAAAAGCTTTTCTGGAATACAATGTACTCAGAGTACCTATTGATATCTTTGGTTAAGCATTCTGGTCTTTATTGAAATGTGGATGTCATTTATTTATTTATTTATTTATTTATTTATTTATTTGTTTGAACTGATCTAATGTGGATTTTTCTCCCATCTTTATGACGGTCTTCTAGTACACCATAGTATTTTCAAAAATGTAATTATGCATGAGGCTTGCTCAGCTAATAATCTCATCAGTTCTATAGCAAATGGTTTCCTTGAAAATTTTAAGAATTTTATTTTCTAGTCATTATTTTTAAAATTTCCCTTCACACATCATTGTGTTTCCTTAAGGGAAATGACACTAAAAGGAATATTTAAGTGTTCTATGGCTTTATTTATGTATTTTTTTTAAAGCTATTGCAAGGAAGGCATTTTTATAGTTGGTGGTTTTTATGAATTACTTTTTCACACTCATAACATAATTTTAAGGAATTCTTAAAAGAAGAAGAGTCCTAGAACTTGAGAGATTTTTTTTTAAATTTTGGCAAAACTACCTGTATATGCAGCAGTTGGGAAAAAATGTGCAAATATCAGGTTCCAAATAAAGTTTATATGAATGTAAGATACGCCTATTATATAAATATCAGATAGAAAGGAGTCTCATTTTTTATATCTGACATTTACAAATCTTTTATTGTTCTGTACCAGTGATAATAAAACCACCAACTAGAGGTACATGAATGCAATTATTAGAGATTTGTGTGCATATATATATAATACAGATTCAAAGTTTAATGCAATTCACTTTTGAGAACAACACTGAATGATGCTTTTGATTTTATCTCTAAGATCCAAAGAATTTCTGGAGTAACAGTTACTTGAAAGAAGAAAAAATTCTTCAAAAAGATTCACAGAGGATGTGTAGCCCTATTTGTTAAATGCATTTCTATGTCATTCAATAGCCAGCATTTTTTTACAGAATTTGCAATGTGATATCTCTAACACATTTGAACATAAAATGCTATTTTTCTGTCTTTTATCTACAAATTAAAAAATAAGATACAGAATCCATTCCTTAGGTTGCTCCTTTTAATGTCTCTTGTCCTGTATGCTATAAAATTTAAATAACCCAGCCATGTGCTTTTTCACATATCTGAAATTTTTTAGAACTTCTACAAACGATTTGTGTTCATTAGAAGTAAGCAAAATAAAAAAAAAATAAGCAAAATGCTACCAATGAATATTGTCTATAATTACATTATTAGAATACTACTGTTAATGTTTTGCTTTATAAGCAGGTATAGACAGATTCACTCATTGGTTTATTAAGGTAGTAAATTCTAGACAGTCTATAGGATTCACTAGTTTCCCATTTTTATTGCTGCTCTTTTTCCGAGCAGCAATTTAGTCATGTTCAAAGATAGTGGGTTTTAAGTTAACTTAAATTTTATTTTATTTATTTTGACCTAGGTTCTCCCTATGCAGTGCAGGCTGGCCTTGAACTCATTGATGTAGCCCAGGATGACCTTAAACTCAATGGTGATCCTGTTTTAGCCTCCTGTTTCAGCCTCCCGCATGCTGGAATTACAGGCTTGAGCCACCACATCCAGCTTAAAATGAAATATGTCTCACACATTACTAATTCCCTACATCACACAGATATCCTAATTTAAATCATTACCATCTGTTAGTGATGTCATCACTTGCGTGTTGACGTCACTCAGATTCCATAGTTGACCTCCTAAGGATATTGTTTACGTGACAATTCATCACCTTAGAGCATGTCATCGTTCTGCTGTTTATGGCTTTCTCTCTGAGTCAGGAGAGACATCATTACCGAGGCTTGGAAGAGCTTGTGTGCTTAATGCTCATGCGTTGCATGGCAGCAAATCTCCCTAATTTCTCACCTTTTCCCTTCACATTCAGCGACATAGATTACCTTGTGATTAAGAAATAAAAGCCAAGTAAATGTAGCCCCTGGGCAGCAGACTTACCTGACCCCTTGCTTTTCTGTCACTGGTTCTAAGAACCTCAGCTAAGAGCAGGAGAGGCTCAGTTTGCCTCATGGTTTCAGGTGATTCATTCCATGGCTGCCTGCCTTTAAAGCAGAAGCCCAGGGGGATGGCTTGGTGGCTGGAAGCACACAGGGGACAGTGCTGGAAGGGAGGGGCCAGGGACTCCATGCGCATGATCACAGAATATACTGAATGTTATAAAAAAAGGTATTACATTGTTAAGGACATGGTCAAGATGATGGGCTAAGGGTAGTAGATTCAAGGGGGAGCAATTTGAAGGAATCAATCGCAATATGTCCTTTGCTATAACAAAATCTTTAAGCCTTCACTTTACTTTTAGAGCATCACTCATTGATCAAAAGTTTAGGGTGATTGCTGTCAAATAAACACCTTACGGTGTGTCATCTACCCGATCCAGTGCTGTGTGGTCTCTGGCTCTTCTCCCAAGTAAAAATGACCATGGCAGGAAGAAGTTTTGACTGGATTCAAAATTCAGAGGTGGTCCTTATAGCATGACTATTATGGGATGGCAAGAATGATGGGATTCATGTGTTCTGTGGAAGGAATAATTTGAGAGGGTTATCACAATGTGTCCTACTGTCATTTTTTTTTTTTTTAATGTAAAGATGCAACATAATTTTGATCGCACCTTTTAGTACTGAGTTGAGCCTCCAAACACATCTGGGAGTGTGCCTTATTCATCCTTGAGTCAGCCCCTAAGCCCATCCAGCTGACAGCCCACCCTAACCAGCCTCCTCTATAACATGATCTCTGATGGTTGTTCCTCTGCTTATAAGGACTACAGATCTGTGTATGAGATTAAGGTTCTACTCTTAAAATCTCACTTAACATTTGTTATATCTTTATAAGCCCTGTCTCTAGCTGGAGTCATCATTGGGAGCTAGAGTTTCACTGTAGGAATCTTAGAGGAATGAAACTACATCCATCACGAAGTTTTTGCACCAGAGCACAAGTCATCCAATGGCTGGAGACCAGGACAAGGCCTTTCTGGGTAAGGAGTGCCCATGGTAGACAGGTGTCTTGCTGCTTGGAGTCTTAGAAGGTTGATAAATCTCCTACCACCTGTGCTTATTTCCCCAGACATTCAAATCTAGGCAGCTGCTGTTTGTCATCCCATGTTCCTCTCAGCTGGCAAAACGTGACAATGAGCACAGGCTGTTTACCTCAACAATGCTCTTCAGGGACAGCCAAAACTTACAAATATTTTCAAAGTATAGTTCCCTTGAGTAAGCGGCGGGTAAAAGGGAATATACGAACATATTAAGAGAGGGGTCTAAGGCAAGCAGGCTCTCTGAAAGGGAGCAAAGAAAAGCATGTGCCACTTCTGGTCAGAAGCTGCTGGTGCTACCACTTAAAGCGTCAGGAAGGGAAACTCAGAGCACATATGTCTGATATGTGTTCCACCTCCCTGCTTAGCTCCTGCATGTTGGAGGAGCGTTAGGGCAGGAGAGATCCTCAGAAGAAGCAACAGCCTCCCTTCCTGCCTGCTTGCAGGACAGTTCTATTTGTGAAGAGCTCTGAGGCCTTGGGGAGGGGGGGTTTCAGGTCAGTTCTTTACAAATATTTTCAAAGTAAACAATGAAACAAAGATAAACAATGAAACAGTTTAAAGCAGGCTAGTAGGACAGTTACAATAGTTGACACATTGCACATTGTAGATCGGTTGATTTAAAAGCTATTTTTACTTTTCTCCTTACCCTGTGGCTGGTGGGTCCAAGAAAGTAATACTTTCCAGACAGAAAGAGAAAATTTGGTCCAAGAAAGCATGCTAATTAGGTCAAACCGAACCCCTCTGATTACTTAGATTCCTAGGTATCATGTTTGATGGTAAAACAGATTATGTTTTTGACAGGCCCTCAAATTTTACATTATTGCAGAATTGCATTATAGCACCCAGGCTTTTGGTGTATGGCTTTATCCAAGCCCCTTAAGCATAACTTGGAAAATAGGACAAGGCAGGAGAAGAGGCAATATCATTTGCTCTTTCTTTGACCCAGAAAGAAATACAATTTCAAGTGATTTGGTTATCTAAGGGAGCTTCTCTTTGCTCTGTCGCCCAGATTTTGTGACCTCAATTCCACCTATTAAAGGCAGCCTAGGCAACCAGTCTGTTTGCAGGCTGCCAGCTTAGGGTTTATCTCAGGCTATTTGTTGCCAAAAAAAAAAAAAAAAAAAAAAAAAAAGCAAGGATCATGCATAACTGGTTAAGACTAAACTCCGATCAAATCGCAATTTTATGGCTGGTGTCCTGATGCCTCTTGTCCCCATCTCTCGTCTCTCAGGGTACCACATCATTAGTGATTCAAGTGGTCTCTAGACTTTGGAGCAGGATCCCCACCTGCTGGGTTTGTTTCTCCTTACTGATTTTGTCCCCTCCCGTTGCAACCTGTGGGTTCCTATTGAAGTCACCTTACTAAAGAATTGTTTTGATAAATTTTTTTTGGTTGCTTAGATATTGAACCTTTAACACACAAGCGCCCTTCCAAGTCAAATTTGAACTCTCTAAGCACAGTGGTCACTGAAAATGTGCTCCACAGGCCAGTGGCATGTGTTAGAAATGCAAATCTCAGGCCTTATTCTGGACCTGCCAGACTAAATATCACCAACAGTGGGGCCTATAGATCTGTGGTTGAACAGATCTCCAGGTAATTCTTGGGCACTAAACTTTCAGAAACTTTAACAGTTTTTTTTTCATATTTAACATGTCTTCCTCCATCTCCGTTTATAAGTATCACTAGTCACGGTCCTCTACATTGTATCTGTGTTTTTGTAACCATTTTATAATTAGCCCATTTATATGTTTTGGATTATTATTAGTTCTTGGTGACCCAGATCAAACGCTACAATTTTCTCCCCTAAGTGTTTCCAACTCTGTACTTTG
>PVJA010052769.1:0-12275 GCA_004027025.1 Myocastor coypus
GAGGCGGTGATATTTGAAAATGAACACTTGAAGAATGGGATGGATTTGTCCACGTGCAAAGCAGCTGCAGTAAAATAGACAAACATTAGCGACCAGAAGCCCACAAAGCTCGTTATTGGAAGCCTGACTGCTCTGCTTCAGCCTTTTAGAGTGGCTCCGCCCCACTCAGCTACCAATGCCAATCTAATCCTGATGACCAATCGTAGGAGAGAAAAGCCCACTTCCGCACCTCAACCGCACTTAGGGGCGGACCATGGGCGGGAGGAGCGGGACCAGAAGGGTTATGTGACTCATTCCATTGGCCAAGAGACCCAGTAGCGGGGAAATAGTTTGGCGGCGCTCATTGGCCAGAGCTGGATCTGGCCGGCACGATGCCACGCCCACCAGCGGCGTGGTTTGGTTGCGCTGCTGCGGGAGAAGGAGACGCTGCCCTTCCGCAGCTATGGGCTCGCAGGTGAGTGAGTGGCGGCCGGGCTGAGCCCACCGGGCGGTGCGGCGGGGCCCGGGATTGAGGCCCACGGCGGACAGCGTCCGGGCTTGTGCAGAGCACGAGGCGAGCGCAGATGTCGGGGCTGAGGTGATCAGGGAAGGTACCCCGGGTAGAAGCAGCGGGCCCCCTGGCCGAGCAGTGCAAGCAGGGTACCGGAACTACCTGAAGGGTACGCCGGGGCCCGGGACCCGAGAGGACGGGGCCGAACCGTTCTGCGCACGGTGCCCGGATTGTGTGAGCAAGTCCTGGCGATTGGGAGGTGCCAGGGGCCGAGGGTGCCGAGAGGAACGGGACTCTGCGCGGGGGTGGCCGCGGAGTCCCACGCGGGGACATCGCAGGTGGCGGGGCTGCGCGATCTCAGACCCGAGGCATTGGGGCCGTCCAGGTCCGGGCGGTGAAGGGTGGCGCCCAGGCTGACACAGGAAAGGGCCTAGAGGTGGCGTGAGGAGATGCCCGCCTAAGCTCGAGAGTCAGCTGTCCAGGGACCCAGGCTCTGGAGGGCATCAGAAGTGTCTTCCCGGTGCGGGCATAGCCGTGGGATTTTCATGCGGGCAAAGAGGTTTGGACCGTCGAGGCTGTCTGCTCCAGTCCCTGGGTAGTGCCAGGGCATAGGTGGGCAGGAATCGGACCCTTTCTGTCCTTGCAGCAAAGTGGGCTTATGGGGAATGGGGACCGGCAGTTTCCTTCCGGGCAGAAGGTACCTGGAGTCAGCCCTGTCAACACCTGCCCGGCCCTTGCACTCCCAGAGAGCCTGTGTCACCTCATCTGTGTCTCCCAGGAGACACCTCTGAAGCCCTTCAGGTGTGGCACTTATGATTCCTAGTTGTCATGGGCAGCAGCTGGGAAGCACCCCTGCAGCCTTGGGATCTTCAGCTCCCTAAGCCTGGGGCACTTGAGCGACCTTGATGAGGTTGCTCTTCTCTTGAGCCTCAGTTTCCATCTCCTTAAGGGTTCTGTCAGTAGCTGAGCCTTAGGCCCCCAGGAGAGCCTGCTTACACCCTGGCCTGTGGGAAAGCACTTGGTCTCTGATGGTCTTGTCACCACTGCTTACCAGGGTGGTGGAGGAGGGGCTTACAGTGTCCTGACATGAGATCACAGGGTCACAGCTCAGTACTCCCAGCCACCTGGCAGGCTGGCATTGTGGCAGGCTTTGCCCTGCCACATTACCCTGCCTCACATCCTGGCCAGCACCGGACTGATCAGCCTGCTGCCCTTCCCACTTTGGGATAAGCTGTCTCTGTGCTGGCCAGTGGCTTGGCCATCTTCCCAGGAGACAGGGCCCCCCTGGCCTGTGTTCCTTTATCTTGTGGTCCTGGAGACCTTGAGGACACCTTTGGCCTGGTTGGGTTGTGGTTTTGAGGAGCACCCTGCAGCATATGGGATCCAGGCTCTGTGATGAAGCCCAGCCTTGGGATGGGGCAGCAGAGTACCCTGGGGGCTTCTCAGAAGGTCCTGGAACAACTGCCCTTGTCCCCTGTGGTTCTGCTGAGATTGTACTTCCTGCTGCGTGTCAAATATAGCCAGTGGATTTGCACTGAGCAGAGTTCTAGAGTCTAAGAGACTTTGATCCACCTAGGCTACATCTCGCACCAGCTGTGTGACTTTGGACTTGATTTAGCTGCCATGAGACTCAGTTTCCTCATTGGAAGTAGGGGAGGTGGGGCAGGGTGGGAGGGGGCACTTGCATCACAGGGTGGTGATGACTTGGTGAAAGAACTCAGTACAAACACACAGTACCCGAGTTGTGGCTTCCCTGTGTGGCCTGAACCCGATGTAGTGTGCTCCATAGGAGGTAAACCACGCTTGGCCTTATAGGAGGAGGTGTCGTGATTTCCAGTTTGGAGCTTACGAATTTTGTTTAGCACCTGGCCTGTGGGTTTGTTTATTTATTTATAATATTATGGCCAGCTCAGCCTGCCCTGGGGGCGGGGCTGACACAGCAGGTGGTACTGGGGATCTAACTGAGGTCCTTTCCGTTGCCTAAGCTTTCCTAAGCAGGCACTCTAGACCGCTGAACCATCTTGCCAGCCCGGCCTGTGGGTTTAAAGAGGCTGAGAAAGGGGCAGAATACCCTACCTTGGAGGGTGACGCATGCGTAGCCCAGGCCCTGGACCCCTCTGGTCAGCATGGTGGGGCTGCTGTCTTCCTGTCTTGGGGCTCAAGGTGGGCACGTGGTCTGTGGGCATCTCATGGCTGCCTGCTCGCAGGTGCTCACAGCTGAGGCCTCACTCCAAGCCAGTGCTCAGCTGCTGCCTTTGCTGTGTGCCGGCCCCGTGAGCACTCTGCGCATCTGTGTGTGCTCGCAGGAGTCCCATTTGCTTTCAGGTTGACGTGCGTTTGTATTTACGTGTTTTAGGACTGGCGTGCATGGGAATCGTAACTGAGCATTTTGAGCCATGTGTGCACATTCTCATGTCTGCCTTGGTTTCTGCCCCTCAGCCCTGTGGAGGGACTCTCTGGCATGTGTATCCCCATCCTGCCAGGGTGTGGACATTGCCCAGGACTCAGGCAGCCACCAGCTGAAGACGTCCTGAGCGGAAGCCCCTGGCCCTGCAGGCTGCCATGGCGTTCCGGCGCACAGAGGGCGTGTCCATGATCCAGGCTCTGGCCATGACCGTGGCTGAAATCCCCGTGTTCCTGTACACCACCTTCGGGCAGGTGAGGACTGGGCAGGCTTGACATCCTGCCCTCCCCCTCTGCCACATGAAGAAGCCCTGAGCTGCTCAGCCTGGGGTCCCCTGCAGCCTAGATAGTGGGGACCCCATCCCTGCTGTCCCAGGCATCTCACCAGACCCCCAACTTCCTTCAGCTCTCTTCTGGGCAAAGCTTCCACCCCAGGGCCCCCAGGGCTGTGGGTGGGGCAGTAGGGAGCATTAGACAGAGCAGCCTGGTGGAGTGGATGTCACTGGATTTGAGTTCTGCATCTCTGTCACCCTGAGTGTGTGTCCTCATCTCAGCTTCCTCATCTGAAAAGTGACAGGGCTGCAGCAAGTACCCAGGCCAGGTGCAGTGCGGAGCCTGGCACACCAGTGTGCCTGCTGGCCCCCGAGCACCCCTCCTGACGTGGCCTTCCCATCATCTCCGTGTGCTGTCCACCTTGCAGAGAGCAAGGGCAGGTCCCGTCGGGGGCACTGCCTCCTCTGTCCGCAGCCAGTGCTCCTGGGACAGCTCTCCCAGGGGCGATATAACCCGGCCACCTCTCCCCGCAGTCTGCATTCTCACAGCTACGCCTGACGCCAGGCCTGCGGAAAGTCCTCTTTGCCACGGCCCTGGGCACCGTGGCCCTGGCCCTGGCTGCCCACCAGCTGAAGAGGCGCCGGCGGCGAAGGAAGCAGGCAGGGCCCGAGGTGGGAGGTGAGCAGCTGGGCACGGTGCCCCTGCCCTTCGTCCTGGCCCGGAAGGTGCCATCTGTGAAGAAAGGTAGGGCAGGGCCACTACGGGCTGCGGGGTCTCGGGCTGTGGGGTCTCCAGCTGGTGCCTTTCATCCCACAGCTCCCCTCAGTGTGAGGTGGGACCACAGGCAGCCCCTTGTCACTGGAGGTGGGTGGCAGGGTCGCATACGTGATCGGTGGCACTGGTTCTGCAGGGGCCCAGACCAAAGCCCTTAGAGAGCATGAGGCACAGAGGGGCCGTGGACCAGCTCCCAGGGTAAAGTTTTTTCTTCTCCTTTTGTAGTTCTGGGGTTGGAACCCAGAGTCTTCAGCCTGGTGTGTTTTTGCTTCTGTTTGAGACTGGTCTCCTCGAGTTGGCCAGGCAGTCCTCCCGCCTCAGCCTCCTAGAGTGCTGGGGCGAGGTGTGCACTACTGTCCAACAAGTCACATAATGAGGTCACTGTTGCATCCCCCAGTCTCCTGCTGTGCCTTTGTCATCACTCTGCCTCTGCTCCCAGCCGGGCTGTGCAAGCCTGCCTGATGGCTGGGGCTGTGGTTTTAGAATCCCTTCGTTGCCCCTTCCTCCTGTGCCGCTGCCCCCGCCACACTTGTCACCCTGGTCCCCTCCCAGGCAGGGAGTTCTCCTAGATGCTAATCTCAGGAGAAACCTGTTTTAAGAAGCAGGTCTCAGCTGGGCATGGTGGCACATACTTGTCATCCCAGAGCTCAGGAGGCTGAGGCAGGGGGTTGCAAGTTCCAGGCCAGCCTGTGCTGCGCTGCGAGACCTCATCTCAAAAAGCCAAAGCCAAAAACTGAAACAAAACAGAAGCCAGTCCTTAGACAGATAAGTTTTATTTCTGAGCTGTCGTTAGAAAAGGGAACTTTGGGGACCGGCGGGATGGCTCAGTGGTCTAAAGCGCCTGCTTGGGAGCCTGGGCGGCTTCAGGGACTGCGGTTCGATCCCCAGCACCACATGAGCCGGCCATAAAAAAAATGAGTGAATAAACAAACAAAGGTTCTGAAACAAGAAAAAAAAAATTTTATTTATTTATTTATTTGTTTGTTTTTGTCTTTTTGAGACAGGGTTTCAGTATGTAGTTCAGATTGGCCTTGAGCTCACTTTTGTAGCACAGGCTGGTCTTGAACTCACATTGATCCTCCTGCCTCCGCCTCCCAAGTGCTAGGATTACAGGCGTGCGCCACCACACCCGGCGAAAAAAAAATTTTAAAAAAAATAAAAGAAAAGGGAACTTTGGGGCCAGGGAGATAGCTGAGGGGCACAAGTGCCTGCCTGTCAAGTGCAAGGTCCTGAGTTCGATCCCTGGCTCTGCCAAAAAAAAAAAAAAAAAAAAAAAAAAAATGGGGAGCTTTGTCTTTATGGTTGGAAAAAGAAGTTTTAGGCCCTGAGACATGTTCCCAAGGGTGGCCTCATCAGCTTGCCTCACAGGAGTCCCGGGCAGCCTGATGCCCTGCTTGCCCTGGCCTTGTGCCCGCGTGCACGGTGCCACTGTGCTCTTGTTTCACCTGTTCTGTTTGCTTCTCCTTTACCCTGGCCTTGTGATGCCAAGCCCAGGCCTCCCTGGGCCACGCCCCAGCCCCTACTTTCGTCACTTAAGAAAACTCTTCTTGGTCTTTTGAGACAAGATCTCTCATTGTGCAGTCCAGGCTGGGTTTGAACTCAAGGTAGTCTTCCCGCCTCAGCCTCCTGAGTGCTGGGATTACAGCTGTATTTTTCACTTTTTTTTTTTTAATCTTATGACCTGCTCAGCCTACTCTGGGGGAGGGGCTGGCGCAGCATGCGGTACAGGATTGAACCTCCATCCTTGTGGTTGCCTAAGCTTGCTTAAGGAGATGCTTTAGACCACTGAGCCATCTTACCAGCCCTTTTTTGTCTTTTTGAGACAAGGTCTCACTGTGCGGTTCAGGCTGGCCTTGAGCTCACTTTTGTGGCCCAGGCTGGTCTTGAACTCGCACTGATCCTCCTGCCTCAGCCTCCCAAGTACTGGGATTACAGGCATGCGCCACCATGCCCAGTTTATTTTTCACTTTAGACAGGCTCTCTCCAAGGTTCTAAATTGCTTAGATTAGGCTCAAATTTATAATCCTCCATGTCAGCTTCCCAGTTGTATAATTTTAAAAGTTGTCTTGATGGGAGATATGTGATTTTTGTATTTATTTATTTATTTATTTATTTATTTATTTATTTTTAGAGAAGGGTCTACAGGGTGTTCAGGGTCTCACTGCTAGATGGGACTCATAGTGATCTGCCTGTTTGTAGCCTCCCAGGAGCTGGGGTTACAGGCATGCACCACCATGCCCAGTCTCAGTTGCCATCTCAACATGCCCCAAGGAAGGGTCTGCACAGTGGGACTGGGGATCGAACCTCAGGCCCCTGTGCCTGTTTGCAGACACTTTAATCTGCTGAGCTATTTAGCTGGCCCAGTTTTGGCCAGAGAGATAGCTCAGCAGTATAAGTGCTTGCCTGGCAAGCACGAGGTCCCAAGTTTGATCCCCAATACTGCATGCTGTGCTAGCCCTCAAACCAGATGTGTTGGTGCATGCCCGTAATCCCATTGCTATAGAGGCTGAGACAGGAGGATCACTGCAAGTCCGAACTGTGAGTCCAAACTGCATAGCAAGAGCTCAGTAGAATAAGCACTTGCCTGGCATGCACAAGGGCCTGAGCTCAATCCACGGTTCTGCAAAAACAGACAGACAGATAGACAGACAGACAGACAGACAGACAGACAGACTGAAGTTGTCTTAATCCCCATTGAAAATAGGAGCCATCACAGTCAGTCAGCATCACAGGAAAGCTGAGGAGGCGGAGGCAGCCGCACCTGCTTGTCAGTGACTCTGGCAGGTCTGGGCCGCTTCTCTGGGCCTGCCCTGTCCTGGGTGATTGCAGCGGCAGTGAGTTGAACAGCTGGAGGGCCGTGCTTACGTGGCCTGGGGCGGGGGCAGCCCGCACTCCCAGGTAAGCAGGGCAGCTGGGTGACCGCTGTCTGTCCATAGGCTACTCCAGCCGGAGGGTGCAGAGCCCCAGCAGCAAGAGCAATGACACCCTCAGCGGCATCTCCTCCATTGAGCCCAGCAAGCGCTCAGGCTCCTCCCACAGCCTGGCCTCGGTGAGCTGCGGGGTGGCTGGGGCATGGTGGGTGGCATGCACGGGGTAGGCACTGCTGTGGAGTCATGGGAATTAGCAGAAAGGGACCTATCCTCTTGCCAAGGGCGGCAGCCAGATGCGTGGGTGAGAGGCCTGGCACCTGTGGGTTTTCTCTGCCACCCCAGTCTGACCAGCAGAACAAGGGCTGGTATGCCAGGCAGGACAAGCCTAGGACAGGTGGCCCTGAAAGTTGCCACCCCAGTACGAGCAGGCAGCATCTGTGCTTCCTCCTGGGTCGGCGATCCAGACCTAGGGGAGGGCATATGGCTGTGGCACTTGGTCTGCCACAGAGGCTGTAGTGCCTCATCCTTGTCTTTGCTCATGGTCCCCAGATGATGGCGGTGAACTCGTCTAGCCCCACAGCCGCATGTTCCGGACCATGGGAAACCCGAGGGATGGAGGAGTCTGTGCCCGCCACTGACGGCAGTGCTGAGAGCCTCTATGTGCAAGGTGCGGTGGGCACGCCCCACCCCGCCCCTCCCCGTCCCGCCCCAGCCAGTACTTCCTGGGGCTGATGGGAACAACTCCGCAAATGGACGGCCCTGGCCTAACCCCGCTGTGTGCCATGCTGTGCCTGCTTGTCAGGGCGGCAGGGCCGGACCGTCCTTCTCCCCTCCTGTGCCCAGGCATGGAGCTGTTCGAGGAGGCCTTGCAGAAGTGGGAGCAGGCGCTGAGTGTGGGCCAGCGCGGGGACAACAGCAGCACCCCCACGCCTGCAGACAGCCTGCGGCACCCGGAGACAGCCTCTGAGGCCCTGTCAGAGGTGGGGCTTCACCGCACTCTCCTGGCTCCCAGCGCTGGGAGAAGTCAGTGAGCAGAAGAGGGGCAGGCTCCTTGTCCACCTTTGTTTATTTCTCTCTCTTGGTCTTTTAGAGACAGGGTCTCCCTATGTAGTTCACAGGGACTCATTATGGCCTTGGACTCACTACACACCCAGGCCGGCCTTGAAGTCGAGGCGTCCAGAGCACTGGGATGACAGGCATGTACCCCTGCACCTGGCTCTGTCTTCTGCTAGCAGGCTGCTTCCTTTCTGGACTATGTGTCCCCACCCATATGGTTGCTGCTTGCCTCAGATAGCATAGCGTGGCACCTGGGCTTCACGACTGCTCAGCCGTGGATCCACCGTGACGATCAGACCCTCCATCCCTGCACAGGAAGGAACAGTGCATGGGCCCTGGGAGAGCCGGCCTGAAGCGGCCTCTACTCACAGAGACTGGAGGATGGGGCCTTTGGTTTTTCCTTCATATGCTTTTTTCGGGATGCTGTCCAAGTTCCCTACAGTGTGCATTTATTGTTTTGGTTCAAAAAAACAAAATAAACATAAAAGGCTAAAAGGAAATTATCTTTTTTTTTTTAAAATAGTCTCACTATGTAATCCAGACTGACCTTGATCTCACTCTACCCCAGGCTGGCCTTGAACCCACAGCAATCCTCTTGCTTTGGCCTCCCAAGTGATGGGACTGTAAGTGTGCACCACTATGGCTGGCTCCTCTGCTCAATTTTTATGATTTTGAGCACATGATTATGGCAAGGGCTCATACAGGTGGCAATCCTGTGGGTTGCTGTGGCTTTCCTCAGCCACCTGGGGTAATCTTTCGTCACCTCCCAAGCAGTTTTGAAAAGCTTTTGTGCTTGAAGTATGAGGGCCGGCTGTGCTCAGGGGCGGAGTGCTTGCCCAGCAGGTGGGAGCCCTGGCTTCCATCCCCAGAACCAAGAGGAAAAAGCAAACAAGAAAGCACACCTACACACCACCACCAGGACAGCCAGGACTGCAGAGACAGGCCGTGCTGGTGATATGTGGAAAGCCGCAGCCCTCGCTCCCTGTGGTGGGCGTGCAAGATGGTGCGACCACTTAGGAAAGCTGCTCAGCAGTGCCTGGAAAGGACAAACGGAAGCTGGGTGGTAGACACACATAACCCCAGCACCCTGGGAGGCTGAGGCAAGAGGATTGTGGGTTCCAGCCCAGTTTGGGAATTTAGCAACTGAGCAAAACCTTGTGTCACTATAAAAAAGTTTTCTAGGGCCAACCAGATAGCTCAGCACACTAAAGCGCCTGCTTAGGCAGAGCGCAGCGGCCCCGCCTCTGGAGGGTGCTGAGATCGAAACTAGGCGTGGTGGCGTGTATCTGTAATTCCAGTGTTTGGGAGGTTGAAAACAGGAGAATCCCTCCGAATCTGATCAACATAGTGAGACTCTGTAGACCCTGTCCTAAATACAGAGAAGAAAAAAAAAAAGTTTTCTAAAACAAGGCTGGAGGTGTGGCTCAGCACAAAGGCTCTGGGTTCAATCCCTAGTACTGGGGAAAAAACCCCAGGAGATGCTTGAAAATGACCTCAGCACGGTGCCTCTGCAGCCAGAGCCGGACCATCTCACCCTGTGGCCCACCGGCGGCCTGCTCTGGTTTTGCTGTTTCTGTTGGGTGGCAGTGGCAGTGGCCCTGCGTGTGCGGCCCTGGCCCATCTAGTTAGGCTGCAGATCGCCGTTCCTGGCTTCTCGCGGCCACGCCACTTGTCTCTGTCACGGTCCCAGCTGAGCTGTCCTTCCGCTTTCTTCCCCACAGCCAGAGTCGCAGCGGCGGGAGTTTGCAGAGAAGCTAGAGCTGCTGCTGCGCCGCGCCTACCACCTGCAGGAGGAGTTCGGGTCCACCTTCCCTGCCGACAGCATGCTGCTTGACCTGGGTGAGCCTGCGGCATGAGGGGGCTCCCTGGGCCTCAGGGCTCCTGCCACCTGGGTCTCATGGCACAGGTGGAGATACTGAGCAATGGTAGGGCAAGCCGGAGAGGAGCACGAGGAGGCCCCTGAGCAGGCCTGGGGCCCTGCGTTGCCTCTGACTAAATGTGCTGCCGTGGGCTGCACGTGGGAGGGTGGTGTGGCTCATGGGGCCACGGCTCAGAACAGGCCTGGGGCTCACAGCTCTTTAGGTGCTCTGCAGAGGCAGCTGCAGCACACCCCTGAGCAGGGACCCAGGTGCCAGCCCCAGGAGTGCGTTTCAGTGTGGTGGGTCCTGGAGGGGTAGCGGAGGCCCCACACCCCTCTGTGCAGCCTCCTGAGGTGAGGCCAGCCAAGGTCCCTGCTGACAGGGCTTCCTGTGTGGTTGGTGGCTGGGCCCTGTGCGGATCCACCCAGCCCCCTTCCCTGCAAGGCCCAGAGGCTCAAACCCCTCTGATCTGGAGGCAGTGGTCATTGATGGGGCCTACATACAGCCTGGTCTTTCAGCTGTGGGGCTGTGGGAGGAGCTGAGGCCAGGAGCCCCGCTTCTCGCAGAGCCCAGCCGCTAGGGCCAGGTAGGCCTGGGCTCAGCCCGTGCACTGCTCTTCTAGAGAGGACGCTCATGCTGCCCCTGACCGAGGGCTCCCTGCGCCTGCAGGCCGACGACCAGGACAGCTTGGCCTCTGAGGACTCCTTCTTCTCAGCTGCTGAGGTGACTTGGGCTGGGGCCTGGGCTAGACAGCTGGAGGGCAATGAGGGCAGAGTGTGGCAGAAGCTTCCAGAAGACCCAGTGACTGGGCTTGGCAGGGGTTCCCGGGGAGCCCGCAGCCCCGGGGCGATACCAGAGGTGCTGGCTCTGCTGTAGGCCGCCAGGCCCAGACTTGACACTAGTCACCTGGCGCGCCATGTTGTCAAGAGGTATCTGCCTGAGCAGCAGGACAGCAGCCTGTGCCCTGGCAGGTAGGCAGGGTCTCAGGTGACCCTGCTGGCAGCCTTGTCCCAGGGACACTGCTTACCTCCTGTCTTATATGTGCCCTCCCAGCTCTTCGAGTCCCTGCAGGCTGGAGGCTACCCGGTGCCACTGTCCAGACCTGCTGCTGCCTACGAGGAGGCCCTGCAGCTGGCCAAGGAGGGCAAGGTGCCCTGCCGAACCCTGCGGTGAGGGCACATGGGGCAGGATGGGGCAGTGGGCAGGGGGCTAAGAAGCAAGAAGGGCAGATCTGGGGGTCAGAATCTCAGTGACAAGCCAGGGTGTGGTGGCACACACCTGTAATCCCAGAACTCAGGAGGCTGAGGCAGCAGGATTGCTGCAAGTTCAAAGTTGGCCCGAGGGGCTGGGGAGATAGCTCCGAGGCACAAGTGCCTGCTGGGTAAGTGCAAGGTCGTGAGTTCGAGCCCCGGTCCCCCCCCAAAAAAAAAACAAAGTTGGCCTGGACTGCAAAGGAGCTCAAGTCCACCCTGAACTATAGAGTGAAACCCTGTTACAAAGACAAAAAAAATAATCGCAGTGATAAACAAGGAGAATCACATAGTGGTTCCTCCTGTCCCAAGTCCACAGATTGCCCAGCCTGCACCATGGTCCCCAACCACATCCCGATGCAGCCCTTTGCAGCTGAGGCCAGGAACCCAGGCCATAGTAGGACAGACCCAGCTGTCTCCAGGTTCTGCCACTTTGTGGCACATGGCCTTGAACTGGGGTGGGGGGTGCTTGGCGTCTTCTCTTTGCTCCTTTGGAGCTCTTACCTTTCTCGATGAACTTTCCCCAAGCTGTGAAACGTGGTTCAGTTTTCCAATCATGGCTTGCAGTTATAAGCACATTTAAGAAACCCACTGATGGGCTGGCAAGATAGCTCAGTGGACTAAAGTGCCTGCTTAGGCAAGTGCAGGAGCCACAGTTCAATCCCCGGCAGCACATGCTGTGCCAGCCCTGCCCTGAAAGTGGGCTGAGCCCGCCAGAGTCCTGGTGTTGTGGGGCACACCTATAATCCCAGCGCCGAGGAGGCTGAAAGCAGGAAAATCTCGCAAGTCTGAGCTGCACAGTGAGACCCTGTGACAACCAGATACATTAAAAAACAAAAAACACTGATCTGGAGTGTACTTTGGGAGACTGAGGTGGGAAGACCTCAAGTTCAAGAGCAACCTGGTAACTCAGCAAGACTGCCATCTGAAAAAACAAAACAAAGTCCAACGATCAAACATTGAAAGTGGAGATAGCACAGCCATTGAAACGCCTGCCTGGATAAAGCGTTGCTGAGCCGTGCTGTGATGCTTTCTGCTTGCCTGTCCCCCCAGGACTGAGCTGCTTGGCTGCTACAGTGACCAGGACTTCTTGGCCAAGCTGCACTGCATCCGACAGGCCTTCGAGGTGGGTGTGGCTTCCTGAGATGCAGGGGGTGGGTGACTGGCAGGCTGGCACCGCCCAGTCCGCTCTGCACAGGCCCTGCTGATGCCAGGGTCCCCTGTCCCTTGGTGTCTGCCCGCTGTGATTCTGTCCTCTCCTCCAGGAGCTTCTGGAGGACCCTGGGAACCAGCTTTTCTT